>JAOWBB010006747.1:0-117095 GCA_028565995.1 Ricinus marginatus
TATGTTTCAATGATAACACCAAATCGATATTATCGATTTACTAAATCTTGTTGATGTTATTATTTTTTCCTTATCATGAAAAACAGTTTAAATTATTTTATACCATTTCAATACTGAAAGTTTTATATATCATTCATTTTTTGAAGTTTCTACTGTACCTTTTTTAACATTATTTTATTTTTTAGCATATGATAATAAGAAAAAGGTTTCAGAAGTATTATTACTTATTCAGCTTAGAAGGTTTGGGATTAGATTAGTTGAATATAAAAGTATTAAATAATATTCATATTTAAAAGTTCAGTATAAAATAAAAGTCTCAGAATAAAGTAACTGGAATTTAATTAATCAGTTTTATATGGCAGATTATTTGAGATTTGAAAAATTTTGCTTATAAGTTGAATGACATATATATTAATTTTGTAAGTAATTTTATATAATAACTTTGTTTAAAAATAGTGGCCACAAAGCCATAAAAAACCTGCATGAAATCCAGTTAAACTGTTTAGAAATTTCAGTTAATTATTAATTTTATTAAAACAGACCACATTAATAAGATTTATAAAAATCAGAATAAATAATAATTGAATAGATTTTATATTTTTACTAATTTGAGAAATAAAATGTTACATAAACATAATCAGAGATGTGTTGGAACTAGGAGAAATATGATTGAATAAATGTTGAGAAATGATATGAGATTGAGAGCTTTATTTTAATATTTTAAAATTTTTAAAAAAATCTTTAATCAGTTCTAATTAATTTTCATTTTTTCCTGAAAACTGTAAATAACACTATTGTTATTTTTAATAAAAAAATGAAGCATTAGTTTTATAACTGTGTTTTAAAAGGAGTCCAGTCTTCCATTTCTTTGACAAAAATACCAATATAGAAGTTCTTTGATTTATTTATAATAAAAAAGAAACAACAGTTACAAGATAAAATAATTTTTTTTAACTTTTATGGTTTTAGAAAAATTTCAAATTCTAATATTTCTATAGTTCTAGCTAAAATGTTCACAATTTGATCTTTATTTTAATAGCCATTAAAAAATTCAGTTACTTTTTTTTATGTATTTTTCGTCTTTAATGGTCATATGTTTGATTTATTAAGTTGTCTTAAAGCATTATAAACCCTATTAATAAATTACATTGATTTAATTTCAGTCTTGCAGGCAAATTTTGCGTCAAAGATATTGACGATGGCTAATATGGAAGAAAAGAAAGAAAATCTCGACGACATCGTAGCAAGGTCGAAGTTGGTAGCTACAGCTGGGGAATTCATTCCTAAATTTCTTCTTAAATCTGAAAATAATGAATTTCCTGATTCTAATGCATGTGGTATGCCTACATTTGATAATCAAATGTTTATTAATAAACAAGATGAAGCTTCCAGCCAAAATTATGACAGTGGGTTTGTTGGAATAAGTAGTGAATTGAGTACTGATAATGGTTACGAGCGACATATTGACATGCGTAAAGGTGTTGTTGAAGAAAACAATAGTTTTACTGAAATGCCCCATTCGTCAAATTGGTATTTAGAGACGAATTCTAATAACTGGATTGCAAGGGAAAATGTAGATATTCGAGAAAAAACTCAAAGTTCTTCTTTTTGGACGAATAAAGGACAGAGCTATTCAAAATATAAAAGTAATAAAAGCAATTATTCTTGGAAGCAAGTAGATAGAAAATTTGATCACAATTACGACGAGGAACAACGAAATGGAAGAGAAAGTTTCCAATCTAGAAATGATGAAAATTATAGAAGTAATGAATTTCAGCATATGGTGTATCTGAACAACTTTAGTATTGCATCCAACAGATTTAAACCGAATTACGGTGTTTATGATAAATTTTCTGCAAATGTAAGATCTAATACAAGGAATGGTACTTCTTATCATCGAAATCGAGGTTGGAGTAGCGTTCCATACTCTGAAAGCCGTACATGTGCAGAAGTTGACAGATCTTCATTTGGTGATAGAGAATACAAGAATCGTAACGGATCTAAGACTAATAATGGAGAATCAGTAGAAAACTCAGATTTGAACTTTAATGTTGAAGAATTATTGATGAATAGGAAAAAGTCTGCTTTAGGTTCAAAAAGAGTGGGAAACAAATTGAAAACTAACGAAGAGCAGCTTAGGAAAGAAAATTTAACGAAAAGAAGTTCGAATTTTTCAAAGAAGAAAGATGATAAGGATAAAAGTAGTAAAATCAATCAAAGAGAACGTTTGGTCGATCTTTTAACTCGTGGTGTGCTTGAATGTTTAGTTTGCTGTGAACAAGTACATCAGAATGCTCCAGTATGGAGCTGTAGTAATTGCTATCATGTCCTGCATTTAAGATGTATTGTAAAGTGGGCAAAATCATCGAAAAGTGATTTTGGGTGGAGATGCCCTGCATGTCAGAATATCACAAGGCAAGTGCCTTATGGTTATTATTGCTTTTGCGGTAAGGTTCGTGATCCAGAATGGAACAGAGTTGATTGCCCTCACTCATGCGGGCAAATCTGTGGAAAAACTCACAAAAAAAGCTGCCCTCATAAATGTATATTATTGTGTCATCCTGGTCCTTGTCCTCAATGTACAGCCACAGTTATTAAATCTTGTGGATGCAAAAAAACCGAGAAATCAGTTCAGTGCTTCAATTCGGACGTTGTAACTTGCAGCACTATTTGTGGAAAAACTTTAAATTGCAAGATGCACAAGTGCCTTCAAAATTGTCACATGGATGAATGTGCTGATTGCAAAGAAATCATTCATCAAGGTAATTATTAATATTTTATCTTATTTTCATGCCTTGAAGATAAAACTTGCTGAAACTTCGTTAACGATTAAATATTTTATTACTGAGTAAATTCTTTATTCTTGAAGATTAATATTCGTTATTTTCTTAAAAAGTTTCCGGCCCAAATTCTAAATTTAATTTTATTTGAAATTTATAAAATAATTTTTGTATATTTTTCATATTTCAGTCTGTTATTGTGGTAAAGAATCAAGAGGTATTAATTGCACGAAAGATACATTAGGTGTTGATAAATATTCATGTGGAAAAATTTGTGGATTACAATTGTCTTGTGGAAACCATTTTTGTGACTCAATCTGCCACGAAGGTATACTTTATCGTGCTGTATTATCCGTTTTTGTTATATAATTATTTATAATTTATTATATAATATTTATTTCAGATTACTTTATTATTATTAAACAATTAAAATTATTAATTAACATAATTTTATTTTGAAATGCAATTAACATTAAGTTGCAATTTTATTTTTAAATATTTATTCTTTTGATTTATTAATAGATATTTGCCCTATTTATATGGTATCTCCCTGTTATTTATAATATAGCAAGTAGATGGAATAATTATAATTCCTTTTTGACTTTCATAATTTTTATTTAATTATTTTACAGGAGAATGTCAAAAGTGTAATTTATTGCCCGAAATGGTTCTTTTTTGTCCTTGCGGAAAATCTGAAATTAAGTCTTTAACCAATGTGGAAAGAACAAAGTGCACTGATCCTATTCCAACATGTGAATTGATATGTGGCAAAAAACTAATTTGTGGACAGCCTGGTAAGACAAGTTTCCTATTGATTACGACTGAATTTCCTATTGAAGTTTAATAGGATTTCTTTCCCTGAAGTTCCTATTGATTTTCAATAACTGATTGATAAAATTTATTATTTTGGAAATTCAACCTTTAGAAAATCGACATACTTGTGAAAGCAAATGTCACGAAGGATTCTGTCCTATTTGTCCTCTGGAAACAGTCGTGAAATGTCGTTGTGGTCATATGGATAAAATGCTGCCTTGTTCCGAACTGTTAATTGGAGCAGATGATGCAAGATGCGTTAAAAGATGTACAAAGGTAGTAAGAGGACTCAATATTAATGACAGTTTTAATGGTTTTCCTATATAGCATTTTAAAAAGTAAAATTAATAAAATAAATTTGCCAATTCTGATCCTATTCTGTATATAACATTTCAGAGACGTAGCTGTGGAAAACATAAATGTAACCAAACTTGTTGTATTGATGTTGATCATATTTGCCCTCTTCCATGCAATCGTACGTTACAATGTTCTCTGCATCGATGCGAAGAAACGTGTCATCGTGGTCATTGCCGACCGTGTTGGAGAGCCAGTTTTGAAGAATTATATTGCGAATGCGGGGCCGAAGTGATTTATCCACCGGTACCTTGCGGGACAAGGAGACCTCCCTGTTCAAAACCCTGTTCAAGGAGACATAATTGTGAACATCCACCTACTCATAATTGTCATAGTTCTAATCAATGCCCTCCTTGCACTGTGTTGACAAAAAAATATTGCCATGGTCGTCACGAGGTAACAAAATTTTTATATAAATGAAAGTTTAAAAATAATTCAACAGTAGTTATCTAATTCAATTTTTTTAAAAAATAAATTTACTTTCAGTTAAGGAAAGCTGTACCATGTCATCAAGATACGTTTTCATGTGGGTTACCCTGTAATAAGGAATTAAATTGTGGAAAACATAAATGCATTTTAGCTTGTCATGAAGGGTTATGTTTGAAAGAAGGTCAGTCTTGCATACAACCCTGTAAAGTACCAAGACCGGTATGTGGACATCCCTGTGGTGCACCTTGCCATGAAGGTCCTTGTCCTTCGGATTTACCTTGTAAAGAAATGGTAATTTAATGTGCAGTATTTTTAGTAAATAAATTATAAATTTATTTATATATATTATATAGATAAATTGCAAGTTCTACTGAATATGAAAGACATAAAAATCCGAAAAATTTTATTTTAATTTAATTATTTCTACTGGATTAAATATGAAAGTAAATTATTTTTTAGGTTAGAGTCACATGCGAATGTGGCCATAGATACACTACTCGACTTTGTCATGATAATGCCAAAGAATATCATCGTATAGCTACTGCACAACTAGCTTCTAAAATGGCCGATTTGCAAGCTGGTCAAACCATAGACTTAGACGACGTCATAAAAGATTCCAGAAAACTTTCATATAAAACGTATTGTTTTTTTATTTCTATAGTATTATATCATTATTGAATTTTTGAATTACTTATTCGTATTTTATTTAATTTCAAATTAATAATTATAAATTATTATTTTATAGGTTAGAATGCAATGATGAGTGTAAGTTGATAGAGAGAAATCGTAGATTGGCAATAGCTCTCCAAATTAGGAACCCCGATCTTAGTGCTAAATTAACACCACGATATTCAGAATTTATGAGACACTGGGCTAAAAAAGATGCAAGGTTTTGTCAAATGGTACATGATAAATTAACTGATTTGGTTCAGCTGGCAAAACAGGTTGGTTTTTTGATTAATTTTCATAGAATGTTATCTTAGGTAAAATTGTTGCTATAAGATCGAACGTTTTATATTTAGCAGTAAGCCACTGCTTAGAACGAGTTTTTAATTTCTTGTTTTAGTCTAAGCAAAAGTCCAGAAGTTTTTCATTTGATCCAATGAATCGAGAAAAAAGGCAGTTTGTGCATGAATATTGTGAACATTTTGGTTGTAAGTCTGTGGCTTATGATCCTGAACCAAAGCGTAATGTTGTAGCAACTGCATTAAAAGAACAGGTAACTTTTTATTCATAATGCCACATGAAGTTTTACTTTCTTTTTAAAATTCTTGATTCTTTTTAAAAATCATTAAAATGTTGATAAAAATTGTTTTGATTTTATTGCATGATTTTTTCAGAAACAAATTTTATTAACGAAAATATTTTAGAAAATTTAAAATGAAATATATCATAATAGATAATTTTCTGCAGGTCAGAGGTATTTTTATCTTAGAAATGTTTAACTATATTATTTTTTATGTTACAGTCATGGTTGCCCAGCATGTCTTTGCTTGAGGTTATACAAAGAGAAAGTTGGCCTAGAAAAGTTCCCGCACCTGTAAATGTTAAAATGTCGGCTTTGCCTAAAGCTTCTCAGAGGTAAAAATAGTTAATATTAATTAATCTTTTAAGTAGAAAAAAAAAATAATCTTCTTTGTTTCGAAGAATATATGTAATTTTAATATCTTTTTGGCAGGAGAATACATTTTCAGTTGTAAAATAATAATGACTGCAATTATTAAGAATTGGAATTTGGTACATAATTCGTAACTCTTGTCTTTTGTTCAAAAAATTTAAAAGGAAAATTTCTTCTATTTTGTCATTTGAATTTGTCTGTCTGATAAGATATTTGTTTTCCATATTGTTTAAGGATAGCTACTTGCATATTTACATTCAGAGTATAAAGAAATTACAAAGACGTGGAATATAAAGTCCTTTATAAAGCACTAAATAGTTTCATAAATTAATTACATAATAGTATAAATTTCTTTTTAAGAACGATAAAAGAATTTTGATTTCGAAATCTGATGTAAAAGAAACATTGAAATGGAATTTTTTTATTCTTCATTGAATTTTATATTAAATAATGTATTCAGAAATTAGAATCTTTTTTGAATGAAAATTATATTTAAAATATTGAATGTAAATAAAAGTACAGGTTAAAATATTAAATTTTAATTTTGAAAAACTTTGTTTATTTTGTGTGGCAGATTTATAATTTTTTCTAAGTTATTTTTAAATTCTTTTTTTAGGACAATGGAAGTTTTACCTATCAGAGCTTCTAAAAATCAGACTGCAGTAAACAATGAGAACAGTTCCAGTAATCAATCAACATCACAAATAGATTATTTTGATTGGCAGCCTACTAATTCCTGAAATAATGTAATTAGTAAATTAAATTAATTTTCTTCAAAATTAGTTAATAATTTAAATTTGTTTTCAGTTATTTCTCCTGATTGAGTCTAATGAACAAATTACGTAAATAATACAATATTTTATTAATTGTGATTAGATGATAATGTCTGATTATATTCAATTTATGTTCCTTAATTTATAACAAAACTTTAACAAGAGATAGTGAAATTTTAGAAATATTATTAAATGATACATTTTGATTTTGATGAGGATCTTGAACTTGATTGGAGATATGCGTAAGAATATGAAGCTGTCTTTTTACGTATTTCTAGAGGTGAAGGTCTATTATATTTCATACAATTTTTTTATCAACTAAGAAAGCAAATATTTTAAAAACTAACTTCTCATTTAAAACAGGAAGTAAAGTATAATAAATTAGTTATTGACTTGAGAATCTTACGTGATGGAATTTAAAATAAATTTAAATACAGAAAATTTGATTAAAATAAAGTGAATTGAAAAATTACCTAATTCTAAATTTTAGAAAATTTTATTGGATTTAAATATTTATGTCTGTGGAAATTATTTTAATTTTTATTTTCTAATGTTTAAATTCGACAATTTGAAAATTTACGAACGGGTAAATGTTACAACATAATTATGAATGTGAGATATTTTCTAACTAAATTTTTGTCATCAATTATTCATTTTGAAAATTATTTAAAATTATGAATAATTAATAAAAATCTTCCTGTTTTGTTTTGTACGATTATATACTGGTAAATCAGATGTTTAAATGTTTTTTAGCTTAAAATTTTTTAAGAATCAATAAATATTTTGTTCACTATATTTCATATTGTTTTCATTGAAGAAAAATTTCATAGCAGAGCAGATTCAAATATACTTATACAATTCGTATAGTTTGTTGTTGATCAGTTTATTTCAGATGCTTTGAATCATACAGTTGATAATATTTGATTTAGTGTTGAGTAATATTTCGAATGAGTGACTATTATGGGATGAAAATCACATTCTATATTTTTGTTTGCAAGGTAGGCATGCCTCCCGCAGTGGGAAGAAGGAAACAAGAAATAAATGTAAGAAAATCTGCCATTATTATGGGTTTTGCTGCAGCATCTAAAGTTATAAATGGCCCATTTTTGACCAAATATAGTTTTAGGTAGGATAAATGTCATTTTTTAATAGTTGGTAAATTCAAATATTAATTTTTTAAGTAATAGAATTGTGATAGAATTGACATCATTAATTTTTATTATAGTATATGAATGTACTAATTTGTAACTTAGCAAGTATAATTTCGTGTATATGACCTTGTCAAAAGATCTTAAATAAAAAAATTGTACGACATTTGTTTGTAAAAAGTACGTATAATTGTGAAATAAAAACATCTAACTTTACCATAATTGTTGGTATTCTTTAATTTTTTTATTTAACGAAATAAGGGTTATGAATTAATTTTTATAAATAAACCTTAGAAATCATTAATAAAACAGAAGAAATATTCCTTTGTGTAGTGGAGTTGACTGGTCTTTATTAATTCAATTTCCGTGTTTTTGCAAAATTCAAATGAATTAAGATGAAAGAAGGTAACAGCAAGTATTAATTGAATATTTGTAATATTTAATTTACCCCTAAAGGAAAAATCTGGATTAGGAGGAAGAAGGCGTGACGAGAGAAGCCGTTGAGGTGCAATCCGGCGAGCGAAGGAAGCGCATTCAGAAACTCATTCACCGGGTCGACTCGCTGGCGAGGATTTTTAGTCGACTGATAGTCATCGACGCGCGGCAACCGCTTCGCTCAACGGCGACAGTAGAGCTCTATGTCTTCGTTATCGCGTAAATCGACGAGGAGAGAATGTGATTCTTGATGCTTCGATTTTCATTTTTTTTTAATTTCGATGTCATAGTCACTTTGAAGGATTAAAAACGGAAATTTCATTGGCATTTAATCTGAGGTACGTGGTCAGACATCGTATTTTACCGAACTCAGTCACAAAAATCCGTTAAAAAGTTTCTTCCATTTTTGCGGCAATTCGAAATTTTTCGCATTATTGCGGGATATTTACTTATAAATAACGTTTTATAGGCGGCTAAGCAGTAGATTACCAACAAAGGTTGAGATCAATTACCTGCTTCTTTGAGTATTATAAACATTTTCAAATCGATCCTCTTCGTAATCTCCTCTCGTAATTTTTTTACCTTTAATAAAATACCATAAATTATGCTAAGAACATGGAGTTGATGTCGTCACTTATATAAATTTGTAATCGTTTTAAGGATCTTTATATTTTTGAAGTAAATAAAAATACTTTCTGCTGCCCACTTTTTTTACGTTTTAAAAAATTTAATAAAGGAGGAATTAAGAAAATTTAAATATTTTTTAAACGATTGACTTTAGAATTATTATTGCTTTGCGACATGGAATTGATTTAAATATTCTGAATGCCCCAAGCTTCATTCTCCATACTTATAAAATTTTAAGGATTGTGTGGAAAAAATGGCAGTGAGGTCCGTCGCGAACATTATCCCCTAAAGAAATATAAAAAGACCAATCACAAGTAATTTGTCGTTAAGAAATTAATGAAGTATCGTAAGTTGAATATGCAAAGGACCAATGGCCGTAAAGGAGCAATCGAAAAGAGCATGTTATCCACACACTAATCATAGTTGTTGAAAACTTCTTGTGCAAAAGGCTGATCTTCCACATTCCTTCAATGTAATTGTGTTAATGTATATGTGAATATACTACCCGACTAAGGGCATTACCTAAAGCCGTCAAACTGAAAAAAAAATCATAAGAAGGAACTATAGGTTTGTTTCATGGAATTTACTTTAAAACTTCATAAAAGAAATTTATGCCTTTAAAGAAAGCGTTCACCGTGTTGGTTGCCGTCACTGGATGTTGTTCTGCTAATGAGGGATGGTTCTTTAATGTGAAATGTGATCCATCCTGTTGCAATCCCAAAATATTTAGTCACCGTCCTTCCGACATCGACGGGTGCATGAAACCTCTTGATGATGCTGCTGAAATGTAAATTCATAAAGAAAATCGGATTTTCCAGGTCTGAATCTCGTTTAAACAGAAGCTTTTAAATTAAAATTCATTCGGTGTTGCGGCCGAAGAAAAAGCCCTTGGAAATTTCTGACAGTATTTTGCAAACCAGAAATGATTTCTGATTTTGCTAAATGTTCATGACAGTTTTTCTAATGTTTAAATGCCTCAAGCTCTAAATTTCCTTAAAAAAAAATTCCATCTAATTTTTAAGCAATATTAGCTAAATTTGCCTAAAATTCAATTTAGTTACATAAGGTTGAAACATGCAGATATTATAAGCAAGAATTTTTGGTTTGAAGACAAAAAAAAATTTTAAACATCTCACTTGAACTATTTTCAACATTCTTTTTTGATATTATAAAAAGTAAGCCTGTTAAGTGATCTTTTTGAAATTCAAAAGTGAAATAGGGAATCTATACAAAGCAATTCAAGAATGAAATAATTTCAATAGTATAGAAAGAGTCAGTAGAACTGCACGTCTAAAGAGGAGGCTTATGAGAAGGTTAAGAGTGCTTGACAATTCGTTTCTTTCAAAATTCTTGTTCGCTTTATTTAAAAAAGCTCTTTTTCATCTGCATCACACATATTTCACCTAAGGTGTCTCGTTATTGCAGAGACGAAAATCCTCGATAATACTATCGTGCAATAAATACCAATAATATTCATGCTTCATTAAGAAGCACAAAAAAATATTTTTTACACTAAATAATATGACATAAATATCATTTATATTTTCTCTAATATTTATACTTATAAATTGAAAGGATTTGAAATTTGGCATTATATTGCGAGCTTTCGGGTTCTGCGTTGATTTTTAGACGGGAATCTTGGGTCTTGAGGCTTTTTGCGCATTTCCCAAACCAAAAGGGCTTAGTTTTAAAATTTTCTTGTGAAGCTTTTGAGATTTACGACTCCCTTTTTCATTATCTCGCTTTTCTATTCGGAACTTGTAAGGATTGTAAATTTAAAACTCAAAAAGTTAAATAAGGGCATTTGAAATTTTCGAAATTAAGTTCTTTTTTAGTTTTCGTGTTAGAACTATTAATTTTCAAGCGAGTTTTTATATCTTTCAATCAAAATTATTTTTTTAACAGAATTTATTTACAAAATATATGAGATCGGTGTAAATGGTGATTTTCTGATATGAATGAACCAATTTTTTCTCTTCCATATATTGGATTATCGCATTTCGATATTGTTTCATAATGAAGACATGTGCTGTATCACTTGATCTTTGATTCGGTTAATACAAAAAAATTATTTTCTGAGCAACTCATTCACTTCTCGATTTAGTTATCAATACGAGCTCTGTCATAAAACTAACGTTCTTTAGTTTTTTTTTTTTTTATTAACCTTACACACAGTACGATCCTGAAAGATTTTAATTTATTCACATCTGTATATTTGTTGGGGGCTCAAGTCATCAGTTTTCCACTTAATACCGAGTCAAAGGATTGATTTTCAAAATTTTATAGTACAAACTGCGGCGTCAGGGTGGCGAATGGTATGTTCTCAGGGTTCGAAGATACATTTAGTTCGTTATAATATTATACACGAATTACGATTTTTATATCGTACCGTTCTGTAAAGGAACTCCAGCATTTTTCCTTTTTTACAAAGTTAATACCACGTATTTCCTTTGGCATTAAGAGGAGTGAGTATTTCGAACTGACCCTGTCCGATTCCATACAGGATGTGTTTTGTCAGCGTGTCCTGGTGTAACTCCGGTCATCTCAAATCGATGGTCGTGTGACACTGCAAGATGGTTTGCTCTCTTCTGAAGAGATGAAAATTGGCCACCACATTATGGGAAGTAGATGTAAATACCGAAGTAACAGCTTGTTTTTCTGCTAGCTAGGTTAGGTTCGAATATTTAATCCAAGTGGGTGATTTCTGTGTGATCGAATTCTTAGACGCCACGCGTGGGCGCATAATTTATTGGGATTCCACTGCTTTGAAATAAAAAATACGGCCCGAAATCCTGTTTTTATTAGGACCAGGATTTGAAATTTCATTTTCTTTTTTTTTATAAATGAATTTTTTTCGCGAACATCGTGAATTATTCAAATTATTTAAATGAAAAAAAATCAAACTTTTTTTTTAAATATTTCGCGTCCCGGTAAAACCGATAAAAAATTTATAAAGATTTTCTTCCCTCGAAATTTATTATACACTAACTACAGTAAATGAGGTAATATGTACAGAACATTCAAAATGTATTGCATCGCCAGGCAGGCTTTAAATACAATATTTTCAAGTTTTATCTCGATTTTTCTCATATTATTAATTTTGTGACTGTATTTATTCTTAGGCAAAAACATTTCGTACAGATTGATTCAGAAATTGTTTATTTCAATAAAACCTTTATTTGGCACGCCTCATTTAAGTTAATATTTAGTTTCACTGCCGTAATTCTGCTTTTTAGACAGATTCATCCTTTCATCATTGAATCGATCAATAAAAAGCAAGGGACATTTTTGTAATTTATTGCCGTCTTAAATTCTGAACTTTATCTTTAATATGCGATTACCGCCGGTAATGTAGGAGAGAAAAAAATTCCATTATTTCTCCGTAAATTAAATATTTAGACAATATTAACATTTCTCATTCACTCGTGATGCAGTCTATTAATGTTTTCGTTTAAAACAATATATATATGTATGAAATTATCACCGTCCAGAGAGAAAAATTATATATAAATCATTCATTATATTTTCGCGAAAATGGAATTATAAATTTTTCTTCGATCTAACAGTTCTTCGAAAAACTCGAACAAACTTTTTATTTAACTTCAAAATTCATTATTCTATTGAGAATCTGTTCGACTGTAAATAAATATTTTCGAGAAAAATATCATTTCCAACATGTAGTATTTTTAAAGATCGAATCAGGATTCCGCTTTTTCCATGCTTCTCTTTGCTCATGGCTTTCATGTAATGCTAAGTCGTATTACGTTTTAAAAATTGAATCGAAAACTCTTTTGAACATTTTCTCTTCTCTTAATCTGAAGTATGAAACTTTTTCAAGTCAACAGTGGAAAATGTCGCTGTCAATCATATTATTAATCTATTATGGACTTACAACAACTCAAAAAATTTGATTGCTCAAAAAAAAGATATAGCAAAATTTTGAGTTAATGAGAATTAAAGAATGATATAGCTTACAGGTTGGTTATTCGTTCGACAGATTTTTCTAACCTAATATTAAAAAGTAGTATTAGCAAGAGATTTGTTTAATAGGTTTTTAGATGTAATAGATTATTAGAAAAAATTATTTGACAATGCATTATTTTATATTACTAAATAGATATTTTAGTTCAATTTAAATTTATTATTTTTAAAAGTAAACTAGTTAATTTTCGTTTTTCTCTTTCTTGAATTCGTAAAAATTTAAAATTTAATTTCATTTTTCTTTAAAATGAAAGGGTCAGAGAGTGCACCAAAACTATTTCTTTTAATGTTTTCTTTTTCATAATCACGCCACATTTTCTTCACGTTTCGATCCAAACTAACCTAATCTCCTATTATTTAGAGTTCCTGAATTTAAATAATGATTGCTGCACTGAATAATAATCTTGAGGCAAGTTAAGCTGTAAAATTTAGATTTTTAAAACTATTGAACCGACTTTCAATAAAAACCCAAATTTTTTTGAAAGATAATAACGTCTTTAATTCAGGCATTAACTTTAATTTCCAACTTTCTTATTTATATAATTCAGCTAAGAAAAAAGAACGTGTACTAGTTAATTCTTATATCTTTCGTACAAGATAGACTTTTTCAAGATGTTTAATTATCTCTTTCGTTGTAGACATTAAAACCCGATTTATGTTCTTTTCTTGTTTATAAAACCACTTGTTGCTTCTTCTGGAAATTAGAAGCCTTTAATGCTTTTACATTTTTTTTTATAGGATATTTTGTTTTCAAGCACTGACCATTTTTTCTAAAATTTGATTTCTTAATTTTTGTCAGTTGCCTTGACGCCGTGATCCACGGGAACTTAAGACCTTATTTTACCTTGGATGTCTGATATGCTGCTAATTGTATTTTAATGCTTTATAAAATTATTTAATTTCGAATACTGCTAATATTTTAGGTGCCTAATTATTTAAAATTTATTTTAAATAAAAATATTAATTGTCAGAAAAAAAAGTTTTAATAAAAACCTGAGTTATCAAAATAAGATTTAATTTTTTTTTAGAATTTTTAAATATCTATATATTAGTTCTTTAGGTCACTACAAATACTATGAATAAACATTTTACGAGTAGTAATCTTTTTTCATTTGAGTTTTGAAGGAAATATTACAATTAACAGATTGAGCCTGGAGTATTTTATTAATATTTGCAAGGAGTGCGGAATAATAAAATGCACTTATAATTAATTATTTGTATGATTTATAACAGTAGATATAACATGATATGCGCTTTATTTATTTTGAGCTGGCTATCTAAGTATAAGTATCCTTAGTATCCTAATCTTTAACATCCTTAAGTATCCTAAGTTAGGATAATACTTTCTATAGTAAATACAGTGAAATTTCTAAAGCCAATATAAATTTTCGCTTTGGAAGAAAAATCCTTTTGGGAAAATAAAAAATATTTCCAATAAATGGTGAAGGTCTAAAATAAATGGTTTTCACTATGAAAAGACTAATGATTTTTTCTATTAATTTATTTTGGAAAACAAATTTTTTTTGTAGAAAACAATTCAAAGGCATACTAAATATGGAAGACTGAACGTTGCATTTTGTAAGAACTTTTTGAATGTCAAGTAATGCTGTAAATGGAATGACATTAAATTTTTAAAATTTAATTCAATGTAGCATAATCGTTCTTTATAATTTTGTTTTTGACGAAGTTTTAAATAAAATAAATAATGATAAATCTATGCATTCCTTTTTTTCCATTAGCGGGGTTATATACATTCCACACAAGTGCATAAATATAATTGAGAAAATTTTCCTCAATTTAACTTTTTATATTTATAACAACATATTGTTGTTTTAAATTTAGAGATTGAATTTAACTGTACCATGAACTGATATTTCTATTTTATAATAAAATATTTTCCCAGTTTAATTTTTTGGTTCAGGAATGAATTTTAGCGTCTTTAAAAAAAATTAATACTTAATTTATCGTAATACACTTGACGCAGTATTTATCAAATTTATTCAGCACAAAAAGACAATGTGTGAACTTTCTATTTTTCTTCCTAATAATGTAAGTTTTTGTTTTGCTCTACAAAGCATATCTGTTTTTAAGAAAATTTACCAGACAAATTTTGTTCAAGTTTCGGCAGACGTAGGAATTTCTTGGCAAAAAATGTCTCCTTTGAGATAGTATCTCAATATTCTTCTTTTAAATCCATGCAGAATGTGTCAGAATATAAAGGTATGATTTTAGATATTCATTCTTTATAGTAACGAACTTCATAAATTCTGAAAAAAGAGTACTATTCCTTCAGTATATAATTTCATCATTTGCAATTAATAATTCTTTTTTTTAGTTCTTAAAAATTATGAAAAATTTTTCTTTTTTCATTAAAAAAATAAAATATCTTCCCTCAAGGTTATTATAATAGTTTAAATTTTTTTATATAGAAAAGATTTAATTATATTATTTAATCGTGTTGTATTAACATTTATTTATTATTTTAAATTGTAAAATTAAAATTAATTTATGAAGTCTAAGTTTTAAAAGTGAGTGATTTTGCATGCGTTCATTATAGTGTTAGGTTTATTATGGTTTAATAAATAAAGCGGTAAATTTTTCTAAAAAATTCGACTAATAAATTGAATTTGCTCTAAAGGAGATTAAATAAGGATTCTTAAGATATAACTAAATGTCATTTATTAACTTTACTGGGTTATACTGAAGCTTATCGAAGAGGAATATTTGGAATGATAAGCATAGCAAAAGGAGAATTAGTTAAAATACGGATTATTGAACGTCATCATTTCAACGTTCAGATTTCGAGAAAATGTTTAGGCTATTTTCGAAATTCAAAATTTTTCACATACCAAAAGGCGCGAAATGGGATCGGGCGAAATATAAACAAAAGCAGAAGTTATAGAAAAGTCTTAAGAGAAATCAAACATTTGAGATGAGAATGCAAGAAAAACTAAATGGATATTTTTTGTTGAGAGCTGAAAAAGTTCCTCTAACGAGGAACAACTATAAAACGGAGGATTCTTTTCTCATCATCCTTTTTTGGATTAAATAGTGCTTTTATTATGATCAATATTCTGATTAAATTACCGACTTGCAATTCCGAAAGGTAACTTAAAATAAGTTTAATGGGTATGCGGCAGATTAAAAATCTGAACTTTTGTAAGGCGACTAAAGTCAATCAAGAATTAAATAAGCAATGCAATATTTATCTTTCATTGTTGAATGGATCTTCCATTCTATTTCAATCTTAATGTTTTCCTTTTTCTCTTGAAAAATTTTCTTATAAATGAAATGTTCCATCTTTGTATTAGTAAAATTACTTTTAAGCTTGTATAGCAATAATTATACTTGAACTAATAATTCATATACAGCTCTCATTTTCGTGAAGACGAAAATTTTCTCCGACTCCTTAAAGAATTACTTTTCTAATTTCAAAATTTTTGGTTATGTTCATAAAGCTAATTTCAATTGCTTTCTCTTTTTTATCAAATTGAAAAACTATCGTGTCCACAATTTCGGCTGTACATTTTTTTAAATATTAATATGTTATAAAATCCAATTTTGATTTTTGCTTGTGACAATCATTTAAAAAAATATCAAGTAACTTCTGTTAATTGCAATAGATAATATAAAACTTGAAAGACTTTTAAATCAGTTGACAATATAAATGATGCGGTAATGCTGCACATATTAGTTTTTAAATGTTTTATTTTTGTTCACGTAAAACCAGATGGTTTTAAGAGGCAAGTTGAAAACAAATTTTTTTTCGAGAATCAAAAAAATTATTAAAACTAATGGACTAAAAATAGAGAACTTCTATTTTTAAATAATTTCATCCCCTAAAAAAATCAGAAGTAAAAATGCAAATGGTTGATTCCAGTTCTCCTCTAATAATGATATAGGTGCGGCTGGTAACAAATGGACTCTTTTAATAGAAGCAAGACCCTTATAATTCGCATCCGCTCACATGCACACTAAGCGAAGCAACATTTGTTGTTTTGAAGCATTTTTCCTTCGTGAATGCTATTGCACTACTTTTTACAGTTATTTCTTCAATTGCGGTCTTATTCGATCACTCGATGAGGTTTCAACCCCTTTTCTCTCCTTTCGAAACTGGAATCTAAATCTTTGGATTTAGAAACTTTGTCAGATATATTTAATAAAAATATTTTAAGTTAATGAAGACGGGAAAAAAATTTTCCTTTCAATGGAAATGAAATGGTATTCAGTACCATTTCAATATTACATTTATAGTTTAATTAAATACAATTTATTAATTACTATCAAGTTGTATTTCCATATTATCGGAGTAACAGATTTAAGTTTTCATCTTTGATGATCCTTAATATAAAGAAACTTCGTCGCAATTCAAGTTATTTGAAGAGCGTTAGTTATAATTTTGTAGGAATAATATTATTTAATTATATGTATTAAATTTATAAAATATAATCTATAATATAATTATATACATAATTATAATATTGTCTATATTTAACCAAATTATTAATAAGGAAAAAATAAAATCTTTATTTGTCTAAGTTTACTGGAAGCAGAAAAGGAAATTTATGTAAATGGTAGCATTTTACAGTTTCATATGATTTATATAGAAAGTAAGTCAGTCCGTATTCATATTGATCCTATAGTAAATCAGATACAATAGAATTCATATTTCGTGGATTTTAGACAATTATTCATCAGAACTTTAAAAACCATATATATGATTTAGGATTATAATATAGATCTTTATATAGTACTGACTAATATATGTAAATTATATGATTTATATAGTCTGAAAATATATAACAGAAAAAATACTTTTAAAAATCAAAATTTTGTATCGTTAATTTAAATCAAATATAAAATTGAATATTATATTTTGTTGGAAATTATTTTATTTATGTTTGAAGTTGGCTCATAGTCATTGCTGCATAATTATCATTAAAGAAAAACAATACGTATAGAAAATTTTTAAAGCCTAATTGAAGCAATTTTCATATTTATAATAAGAAACATATGATAATTTAGCCATTTTATAAACATATTAATATATATAATAATAATAATTTATATATATATTTTTGGATAGAGTTTTAATTATTTTGTATAATTATATTGTGAATATTATGAATAATTAAAACTTTTTTAAGTTAAATCATGCAAACATTTTCAGCGTTTTAACTTCTCACCAATTTTACTAAAAGAATTATTTAGAGAAACTTATGAAATAATAATTGAAAAATATTAATTGGGAGAAAGCTTGAGAGTATAATAATTTTTTACACATTACGGGTTGCATTATAAAGTTTCGATTTGTATTAAAAGAGTTTTTTAAAGCTTCAAAAAGTTTTGATTTAATTTTTTCACTATTTTGCACAATTTTGGGTTAAGTGAAGTTTCGAAACATTGATTTGGAAATCAAAGTCAAATAAAATTTGCATAATATAAAATAATTCCATGTTCTAAAACTTTATAAAAGGGCGAGAACCCCGAGGAATATACGACGACAAGAAATCTTATGCCCTAGAAATACTTAAAAGCAAACTTATTTTTAAATGCAAATAAAAACGACGAAAATTATAAAGTGATTACGTAATGGAAGAATCATTTTCAAAGCAAATAAATTTTGGTGATGGAACATAAATCAAACAATAAATTAATTTTGGAAAGGACTCTTTCAAACGCGTATAAGAAAATCGAAGACATCAGTTGTAGGACATACAATACAAGTCAGGTGTTTTCCATTTTAGTTATTAAATTGATTGCCCTGACAATGGTTCTTCCGCAATTCCTGTTTAGATTTTTAATTCAATTTTTCCACTGGTCAATGATCCGTGGTTTTGTATGAACCACTCGCATTTAATCGGGTAGAAGAATTTATTAATTGCACGTTCGGATTGCTGTTAATAATAACGTGAATGTACACGTAATTAGTTGATGATGAATGGAGGTTTTCTGAGCCAATATGGCGACATGAAAATACTCTAATAACTATTCCTAATACCATAAACAATAATAATTTTCTTGTTTTTTTTAAAAACCTGAGGCTTTTTCGGGAAATGAAATAAAAGCATCAACTAGTAAATCTATTAATCAATATGAGAAAAATTCTAGTAATGGAAGAGAGAAACCGACAATGGAATTTAAAAATATTACACGAATATATTAATTATTCAATGCAAAAAAAATTTCTATTTGATATTAATAATTCAAAAATAAAATTTTATTAGAAACATATGGAATAAATCTTGAAATTTTATATTTCTTCTTCTAGTACACATTAAATAAAGAAAAAATCTTAGGGTTGTTTATCTGAGAATTTTTTTCTGTAAAATTTTTCTTGCTTTAGGTCCGAAATTTGATAAATTCAAGGGTGAAGATTTTTTAAACTCTCTTAAGTTTAAATCGCTACTTGCAGGAAAAAAGCTGATCTTTTTGTTTACCCCCCTATAAATTATATTATATTTTATATATAATATAATTTGACCATAACATTATTTTGATATTTAAAATGGTTCCAGGGATAGTAAGTTTTTTCATGTTTTTATAATTTCTTGCATTATATTGTATCAAGCTTAACTTAAACTCTCTGAGAACTTTGAAAGAATTTATAAAAATAATGCAATTAAATATAATATGGTGTTCTAAATG
Source organism: Ricinus marginatus (assembly GCA_028565995.1). NCBI lineage: Eukaryota > Metazoa > Arthropoda > Insecta > Psocodea > Ricinidae > Ricinus > Ricinus marginatus. Next base: position 19,607 of record JAOWBB010006747.1, read on the forward strand.
ATGTTTTTTCATCTTCTATTGGTTACTAATTAAAATTTGGCGTGCAAAAATTTGAATTCAGAATGTAATTTGCATTTCAACTCAATTTATTCTCAATTTAATAAATTCATACATCTTTTTATTTACGGTCTCATTTTTTTAATAAAGGTATTCATCTATAGCATTTAATTAAAAAATAATAGTTTGCATAATAGCTTTTTACTTAATGTTTCCAAATGATACTTAATTTTTAAGTTGTTTTTTTTCTGGAAAAAAATTAAAATCATTTGAATTGGAAATAAGTTACTAATCATCTTGAATATATCTTTTATTTTCAATTACATTAATGCAATAAATATTATTATCAGATAATTTTTTAAAAATAATTTTTCTTTTTAATGGAAAACTACAGCACTGTAAACCGCTTTAGACATAACTTTTTTCTGCAACAAAAAAAGTTTATCTTCAAAAAAAGAAAATGTGAAAATTGAATTTGCTATTCTTAGGAAAACTATGAACAAAACAATTGTTTCCATTTTGCTATAACATATCATATTCATTATGATTTATTATACATTTTATTATTTATTTACATATATGTATATGGCAAAAATATTAATATGAATGTTAAATATATATATAAAATATATATTTATACAATTATTTATATAGTACATATTTATACAAATTTATATTACAAATATAAATATATTTGTAAAAAGAAAGCTTATTGACAGTGAATTTATTATATAAATTAAATATTGAAGCTTTATTAATTTTAAATAAGGTTAAATATATTACAAATGAAAATAAATGTTGTAATTCTTTACAGCTTGATGAGATATATATAATTATGACAATATTACATAACGTTATTTTTAAACTTTTTATATATTATTTTTATCAAATCATTTCCGTTTTGATTTTCACGATGAATATCCACATTTATGTGAGATTTGAACTTTAAAAGAATTTCTGAAAAGTCAGAAAACGAGACTGTCCCAGTCACCATATAAATCCTTAAGGATGTTAAATTATTTCAAAACTTTGTTAACCTAAAATTTCTTTGCTTTCGTGAAATTATTCCCCGTGGGGAAGATATCGAAACTGGATTTCCTGAAAAATTAAATTCCAGAGTGAATGACGGAAAGTTAAACTAGAAACGATGGCAATCCGGCAGCATGCTATAATTCCGCTTCCATTATGTAAATTGAAAAGTGGTTTCTTCATTGCCGGAAGCTGAAAACAACTTGTTCTTTCGTGCTGGACCCAAAATGGATATTTTTTATGTTCAAAATTCAGGAAAATGTCTAAAGCAAAAATTTTATCTTGGAAAATGGAATCGAAACTTAAATTTGCATTCGTTTCTTGGCATTTAGAAGTTTTACGGTGGAAAAAAAAGGCGGCGAAATAAAATGCATTCTTTAAGTTTGAATAACAAATTTATGAATACGATATGATATTTCAGATTCTCTGGTTTTTTTTAAAAATGTTACTGGTAAAATGATGGAAATAAAATTATTTATATTTCAGCAATACATTATATGTAGTTCTGGAGAAAAAGACCAAAATATAATAATAAAATATTGAAGCTTCTTTTTAACGATCCTTTTGCAAATGGAACTTTGGATTTCTTTATTATTTGACATTCGAGATATCAGAAAACTAACATTCATTTCTTATGAAAGATTTTAAATCTTTGTTCAAATCAAAATTCGAATGAGATTAATAAACATAATTTGAAGTGTACCTTACGCAGAGCTCTTTTCAATGCATTTTCAATTATTTTTCTCTTATTTCAGTTTAAGAACTTTTATCAAGGATCTTATAAGAAATTTTCCATTCGTGATTCATATAGCATTTCGAGGATTAAGGAAAAAAGGTGACTTGTTTGAGAAAAACCCAAAACCCTTCAAATAAAAAAAAAAAATGGAACACTTCAAGTAGAGTAAAACATTTTCACGGTGCCGGAAAAAGAGATGTCTGACATATTTATCTACTGTAAAAAGATCTTTCAATCAAAATTCTGAATTTTCACATCTAATAGCAAAAAAATTTTCATTTTTATTTTATAATGAATAATTTTCATTAAAATTTAGAATGTCAAAGCCGTGATCCGGAAGTTTCATAATGGATAAGGAAATCAAAAGCAGATTTTCTTTTACAGAGTAATTTCGTCTACTATACGATTTTAATCTTTTTTACACCTTAGTGGAATAGGGATAAAGAAATTATTCAGATGAAACGATTGTCGAAAAATAGTAACAAAATAAAGATACTACCTCCTTTTCTTCTATTTTTTTATTGCGTAATTTTTGCCATAATCGTGCAAGACAAAATATATATAGATTTTTTTTCAACAAAAACTAAAAATTCAAAAGTTAGGCATAAAGATTTAAGTGACATTTGAATTTGTGCTCTATATTATAAATTAATGTAACGACATTTTGTGTTAATTGCTATTGTTTCCATTAATTTTTTTTCTCATCACTTCCCTAATTTTTACAGAATAAATCAGAAAAAAATATGGAGATTGTTTATTTTTATGTTTTCATTTGAATTTTTATTTTAGCTACGGCTTAGCTCAAAATGGGAATTCTGCAGACAAATAGTTTGATCCAAATATAAATCATTTTAATATAAAATTTATATCCTGGAAAGTTTGTATGGAAAGACCCTATCATTTAGCTCAGTGCATAGTGTGAATTATAACAATGGCAGGTAAATCCTGCTTAAGAGTGAATAGAAACTCATGTTCAGAAAATAAATAAAATTTGGTATCTTTTCAGCCTACATTCGTTTGTATATTTTTCACTGTACGTTTGAATAGCACGGTATTTATTTTTGACGCTTTTATTTAATGTCTCACCTTTCCATGAATATTTACGATATTTTTAGATCTTTTTTCATTTTTTACCCAAGAGCAATATTAACAATGGGATTTATGTCAAATCTTTCATCTTTCATGTAGGACCGGTAACAATCCCTGATGTGGAATTTTGAAGAACCGTTCGTCACAGTAGAATTCATTAGGGTGCTGCCCCAATGGAATGGAATTTTGATTGTGAATACACCCGATTTCCGATCGTATTGTAAAATAAGATTGTGAACGGTTATTTATATACCAAATTTTGAAATATTAAATCACTTATTTGGATCGCTTTTAAATATTAAAAAATGTAATAATTTTATATCTTCTGTATATATCATAATTATTAAATCATTATATCACTATAATAAAAATAATTATTAAAGATTATATGCGTATGTGATTAAAAGTGCTGAATTTTTAAGCACATCTACATATTATCGCTGTTAATATTTTTGGAATAATCATAAATATGTTTCTTTTTAAATATGGATATTTAGATCGTGAGCTAATGATATGGTCATTCACTATAATGAGATTTTGTTCAGTTCATGAACATCTTAGTATCCTACTGTCCCCTACTGAATAAATATAGTTACTGAAAAGAATAGGTTCTTTGTATAATAATTTGTAACCGCACTTAAAGGTCGAGAACTTCATCAATAAAGATTTTAGGTTAGCATTCAAAAGAGCGAAAGGTCGTTTTCTTTCATTCCTGAATTTCCTTTGAATTTATTATTTCGAAAATCGTTTTTCTATTTTTCTTACTTCATTTTCTACACTTGAAAATTATTTTAATTTTTCTAATAAATTTTCCAAAATTCCCTAAAAATGCAAAATTATTTTTCATTCTAGAACCTCTGCGACGAAATATTTTTATATATTATTGACTTAATAACTTATTCCCAAGCCAGTTACCATGGCATTTACCTGTGATAGAAAAACAAAGGGAAAATATCTCATATGCTTTAGATAAATGGGTTGGATGCAAAAATAAAAAATTTTAGATTTTAAAATAATGAACATGAAATAAATTCAGAAATGATTTCAAAGCATGTAAATTGTATAATGTATATATTTGTATTTTAGGAGAATATAATTAAGAATAACTGAAGAAGCGTTCAGAGTGCAAATTTAATTAATTAATATGCTACAATTGAATTTTTTTAAAAACTTTTTGTAAAAATAATATTTAATTGTTTGATCAAGATACAATACTTTTTTATAAAATAACTTTTTTATGCTAACAATTATGGTCGGATTTATTTAATGATATTATTCAGAATAAAAAACAAGTCTTGTAAAAAAATATTGCCTCGATTGAATGTCTTAAATAAATGATATTCGATAATAAGTTACAATTAAATAATAAGTTTATAAGTTCTGAGTTGCTAAATAAAATATAATTATTTATTAAATAATTATATCATTATAATTAAAATATTAATTTAAGATTTTATAAAAATGAAAATTATCAGATTAGTGCGAGAAGATACATGCTTCTGTAAATGCTCAGATAAAAGTGGTTTAGATCTTTGTAACGCATCCAACATCTTGCATGTAGGAAAGTTTCAAAGACAAAGAGTTAAACTGAGTGAAAATCGTAAACTGAAATTCCTTTCAAAGGGCCCTTAAGTTCACATGAGAATCTGTTAAGGAGAATACTTTTCAGAAACGGAACTTTTGTTGCTTACCCGAAATGGTCTCGAAATTTAGGCAAATAAAATTTCAGAGTAAGACATGTGGTATTGGTTTAAACATTTGATGCATATTTCAGAGTCAAGTAAAATGCGGTTTTCTTTGGATTCCTTCAAAGATGGAAAAACCGAAGGAAGAGAATTAAAATCCGAATTTCGATAAACTTAAATTTTGTTGCTTTTCCATATGCGAGTAATTAATAAAGTTGAAAGCAGTCAAACTAAAAAAAAAAATTAATAAAGTAATAATACAACTTAGAAAAAAAAGTTTATTTTTTCGTTTGTTTTATTACATTAAGAGTAGCAGAAGGAAATTTGAAACATGAAATTTTAATAGAGTGATAAGGAGGTGCATCATACTTGAATACGAAACCTTTTTAAGATTAAAAACTGTTCAATTTGTAAAATTTACATTGAAGCTTTTTCCCATAAATAAGTAAAGTTTTGATTCAATACTCAGACTCAGAATTTCTTAGTCTGGGAACACATTTTGGAGGACTTTATGAGCGTATTCAAGTCAGCTTTTTGTCTTTAATGGTGATATTGTTCAAACGTCCTTAATTTTTCTTTTGCATTAGAATAAAGCTATGTATTTTTAATTTGACTTTGTCTGCAAGATATAAATCAGGAACAAAAACTTTAACTCAAGATGAAGAATAAATTTTCTACGGAAAAGAAACAAAATATTTGTCCCGATTTTTCGACAATTTTTATGAACTTTATAAGATCTTAAAAGGAAATTGTGCAATGAAAGCTATATTTTGATAAGCAGTGACTCGAAATCAATAATTACGAAGCTGAATAACTATTAATGCACAGGCCTATTACATATATATTTTGATGTTTTAAAATCCGAAATTAATTTATTTTTTTTTAATATTTATCACATACTTGGATTCAAAATAGTCCTATGTATTTTATTTTATTGTCAAAAACCTCCTCTTTTCCAACAAAAAATTAGATTCTTTGAGAAATTTTTTCGCAAATTTATGGTAAAATATAAAATGTAGGGCAAACAGTACAGTTTTCAGCAAATTTAACCTCTTGTCAATAAAAACTGCTGGCCAATCGAATTGAATAATGTCAGATCCGATATGTCAGCGAAGTGGAAGCCAAACTTGGAATTATCATTAGAACCGTGTTTTGGGTCAAAATATGAGATTATAAAGTGAAAGGGATGTTATTCTTGCGAACATAAGCACGAAAATAGATATCTAAATAATTTTATTTGTGAAGCAGCCATTTCATAAGAAACTGAAAATAAAAAAAGTCAGAAAGCTAGTAAAATTCTCGAAATTGGTAACAGAAATCCGAAGTTGTGAAAAAAGAGATTTAAAAACAGGCGGACAATGGGAGATGATACAAGAGATTTATCCACTGGTATCGCCATCACCAATTGACATTAAGAAATCCAAAACGGCTTGATCGAATTCGTGCAATAAATACTGATATTAAGACTTTAAAATCGGATAACTTGAGTGTAACTAGAAATCGAATGAGAAACTTTTATATTTCCGCTTTTAAGCAAATACTGGGTTGCACTTAATTTTTACACATTATTATGCAACATTAACATATACTTTTGCATTCTGTTAATTTTACTCCTTTCTGGTGTTGTATTTACAAAATTTTCTTAAATTTTTTATTCTTCACTAAGTAGTTATGGTCTTTTTATTATATAATTAGATTTGACAGTAGTTGTTTTTTTAATAATTTTTTCATTTTATACAGTTATAAGTTATTTTTCTTTAGAATTTCATTACACATTCTAATGCAATTGAGTCATTCAATTCGTGAACGGATGTTTCATTTAAAATTTAACTTGTTTTATTTCTCCATCTCTGATTTTTAAAATGTTTTATAATTTTAATTTTTTTTTTAACAAGTTTCGAAAAACAATGTCTTTATTTATAAATTAATCATTGGTCCTAAATGTACATGTTTTTATTATTGAATAACGAAAAGAATGTTGAAGACCATTATAAATCTTGTATTTTATTCATTTCTAAGTAATAGGATACCTGTATTTTAGCTAAAATAATTTAAATTATAAATTTAAGTAATTTAAATTTGTATAACTTTATAGGCAACCTTTTTAAATTAAAATAAATTAATTTTCGATGTTTATGATTTTTTATATTAATATTTTTCATATGCGAGGAAACTAATTTTTAAACATTAGATATCGTTTTAGATTCCTTGGAATTTTAATAATTTTAAGTCTTCATTCTCTACTGCCATTTTAAGTGGCAAAATTTGAGAGACAACGAGCATAATGGACTTAAATTACATTTTTATCATTATATTGTTTACCGATATTTTAAATAAATGTTTAATTGTAAAGCCATGTGTTTTAAAAAATAAATTCAATTTTCTGAGTACGTGTCGTTTTCTTTTCGGGTAGATTTAAATCACTACAAAGTGAGATTCGGTAGTTATCATGAAATTCATATTGGGAAAAGAAAAAGTTTTTCTTAAAATGTAAATTTTTGCAGCTCTACCAAATTCTTCTTAAATTGGTTTTTCTTCCATTGTTTGTTTATCTTCGGAGAAATGTCTCGTGTACCTTTGTTTGAAACTTGACAGATATTGTTAAAAGATTTTTGGGCGAGTTGATTTTGCTGTGCAAACTTCTCAAAACTTTGTCTGCAAACTTAGCTAAAGCTATTAGTAAAACGTTAACCGTTTTCAAACAAACCTGCAAAGTAATCAGAGAAAAACAAACAGGTTCACCCGGAGAACCATGCAGCAAATAGCTAATTATGATGAACAGTTCAAGATACCGTGGACTGTGGAACAAACCGCATCAGTCAAAAGGAGCTTAATCCTTTTCCGATAATTATCTAATTTGAATTTCTGGCAGATGAACCCGGATCTTTTTTCCTTCCGATTGCAAATTTTAAAATAATCCGAACTGTTTTCGATATTTGAATAATATTAATTTAGTTTTCAGCTAATGGTGCATCGCGGCTCAAGATGCGGCGATAATTTTGGGGAGGTGTTTCCCGTGTAAATAAAGGGAAACCGGATGGAAGCGCGCAGGGAAAGGTTTCGAAATCCCTTCCCGGGAAACCAATTCCTCCGGATAATTAACTTCATCCACAACGGATAATGAAGTTCAAAAACGCTTCTGGAGATTTTCATAATTTAAAACCTTTCGGAAGGGTCTAAAAAATTAAATGAAATTTTTCGTTCTAAACCTGCTTTAATAGGAGTAGAGTAGATTCTTGCTTTCTTCAGTTATTAAGGAACGGATATTACATTAAAAAGTTTTAATTATAACAACAACAGCAACAATAATAATGATAAATAATAATAATAATAATAATAATAATAAATACTATAAAATACAATAATAATTTTTCGTACTTTTTCCTAAATATTCAGTTATTTTATGAGAAAAATGATTACGAAAATCAACAGCGGTGAATTTGAATCAAAACTTTGTTTATGTTTAGCTCTGAAGACATAAACATATATTCTATTAGTAATAACAGCAATGGTTCTTTGAAATTAGAAATATGTTTATATTATCAAACCATTTTTGCATCATGTATTAAATATTTGTCGATTCTTTTTCCCGCTTAATGTATACTATTCCGAGAAAGACACCACGATTTCTTCCATTTTCATAATAAATATACTTTTCTTTTGAGAACTGGAAAAAGCAAAATAGGTATGAAAGAATTTTAAAGCAACGGCCTCTGCAAATAACCCGAAAAGCTTCAAATTTTATTGCGAGGAAGAAGCAAATTTCTTTGGAAGCTCTTTGTTTTGAGAGCTAAATGTCAGCATAAATGACGAAACAGATGAAAAGCAGCATCGCTTATAAAAAATCAAGACCTTTTTTCTTTTATTCTACATCAGAGGAAACGACTTGAGTATTCATATTCTCTCTCTCAATATTCAAATTAATTTTGTGTAACATCTTTAGATTCGTGATGGAAAATAATTTTTTCTTATAATATTCACCCATCTTTGATGGATAACTTTGAGTGCTCGATTCTGACATTGGAACTGGTTTTTAAGTGCCATTAAATTAAGCATATAATGCGCAATAAAGTTGATGAAGAGTATTTAGAAAAAAAATTATTTTTGTTCTGGTCCGAAGTCATCACCATCATCATTATCATCTAATTTTAAACATTTATATATTGCATAAAATGTGACTTTCTACAAATAGTAAATGTGTTATTTTACAAAATTGTAGGATTGGGAAAACGAATAAAAAAAGCAAAAGCAGAATATTTAAACGCTTAAAATTTAAAATTTATTTATAATAATGAAAAACCATGAAGTTACTCTCTTTGTCAAAATGTATTTATAAAATTTTCTGAAAACTTTATTCCTTAGTAATATTTGAACCATTAAATTTAAATTTTTCTTTTAAATCCATGAAGAATGAAAAATGCAATCAAAATTTATTGTTACTTTTTTTTGCTTTAATATTTTAACAAACTGTTTAAATGTTATTTTATTTGAATTAATTCATTAAAAAAATTCCATACGGCTTAGGATAATGTTTTTGGATATTTAAAAATATTTTATTTCTTTGAATTTTACATTCTAATTCCTAATTCAGAAAGAAAATATACTATATATTCTTTTTCTATTACATAATAATAAATTAAACAAGACAATGTTTACCATATTTTGAATATTTATTGCCTATTCTTCCTGTTGGCCCCCCCCCCCCCAAAAAAAAACTTCGATTTCACTACCGTAAAATTAGCTTTATTTTGTTGGGTTTAAATTATTACTGCAATTTCCTAAAACAGATCGCTGAATTTATTCGGTAACAGCTTAGATTGTGAGACCTAGTATTTTTAAATTTTGTATTTTTTTATATTCGTCTGGGTTCTTGTAGTATGCTTTGATATATTATTATATATATAATGCATCCTATATGTAGGAAATTGACATATTATTATTACTCTAGGGACTTTTATGGAAAATGGATTTGTTAAAGCATCTTTATATTAATAATTATGAAATATGGAATTAAATGAAATTTAGTTCGCGTTTCAATATAAAGACGATAATTAATTAAAATTGCATTTTAGTCATGTTGTAGGAGTAGGAGAAAAAAATTGACGTGGGAAATAATATTACATAACTTAAATAAAGATCGTGTAAAATTATAGATGTTTCAGTTTGAAGTAATTGCTGTTATTTTGTGTTAATAATTTTGAAAAAGTAATTTGACTGTAATTAATTGAAGCATTGATATCAGTACGTAATAGAGAGTGTTTGGCTTTATTAAAATGATACTTTAACGGAAATTTTATTGTGTTAGTTCAATAAAATAAATACTGACAATTTTTTTGTGTCCTAAGGTATAACGTTTAAAATTTTTAAAATACTTTTTTAGAGAAAATATATTTGGAATTTTTCGTTATTTGCAAAATCTTAATTATTAACACAAAGTGGAGTTTCCTTAAATGCAAGTTACATTTGAAAAATTTTGTTTTTTTTTTTAATCACTTTACCTTAACAGTCATAAATAGGAAAAATGAAAAAATTTTGCCAATTATTCCAGTTCCAAGGTATTTCATTGCTACGGTTTAGGTAAAATCTTAGTGTTAAATACTTTTTTTGCTCACAGCCTATTGGTTCATTTGATGTAGACCTTTTCAAAGGCTTATGGAATATGATTCGCTATTATTTACCACCACAATCCAGCTTTTCCTCAACTAAACCAATTAGTTGGTTGCAACCATTTATTGTATTGTGAAGGAAATTTTTTGCAAGGAGTTTCCTTTTTATTGTCACATTACATTTTCAAGGCATTTGTTCAAATCGTCAATCTTATCAATCTTAAATTGTCACTGGGAGAGATATCTCGGTCCATTCTACAAATTTTGGAGTTGATCTTACAATCGTGCGAAGCCTATTTTCTGTGGGTATAAAACTGTTTTGCACGTAAAAAGGTCATACGAAATGAAATTGTTTCATACAGCTTTGAATATTGCAAACTTAAATCAGAAATATTTCTTCGGAATGTGTGGCTGAATAATAGTATATGATAGTGGCTGAATTTTAATATTAATACTATAAAATAGTATTTAATATTTAATAGAAATAGTATTTCTGTGACTGAATTATGGTATTTGGTATTATGGATTATTCATTAAAGTAAAAAGATGATTATTGCTTAAGATATTTTGGAAATTTTGTGAAGTTGTGTTGATCGAAAGATAGTGAAGAATGCTTTTAGGCGAAATATTGGTGATTCTATTAAAGGTCATATATTAATATTGTGAATGATTTTGTCATAAAAACTGGATAGAAATATGATTTGTAGATTAAGCGCGTTTAAATACATTGAATAATAGTATAGATTTCTTCTTTATTATTCACAGAAAATAACCGAATTTTGTTGATAATAGAATTAAATGAGGTGTGTTTCGAAATATTGCCTCCATTGTGAAGTAAGCGTAAAAAGGAAAATTGTCAAAACCAATAATAGGAAAACCGGCTGTTTGATTAAGGAAATTCGTCATAATGGAAGAATGCATTAATCATTTTCCTCGTGCATCCAGAGATGTCAGCCGCGAAGTCTTGCATTATGCAGAGGAAGAAGACGCTTATAAATATTTTGTGGGTAATCGAGGGAGTAATTGTTAAAATGACATTTCGCCACCTCTGGGAGTTACCGTGGCCTTCCTTGATTTGCCGTTCCTTTGACCCACGGTCGAACAACTCCTTTTCGCCGCTTACGTATTTCGCAAAACGATAATAAAACCCTTACAGTGAATGAAGATCAACGATTTCATGAACTTTTGTAATGCTAATTCTCTTTTTATGCTTCATCGGAATTGGTGTTTAGCTTATGAGTGCCGGGAAAAAAAATCACCCCTTGTTTGGTGGGGAACAATGAAAGAACGGAAGGTTGGCATAATGGGCACGCGCGGGATTCTCATCTGCAGCTTCGGTTCAACATCTGCTCCCATCCTCTTATCCTGTTGCATATTTGAAATGTGCGCTGCACCCTCGGTTAGCAGTGTTACCCAAAGATGAAAAAAACATTCCATTTGCTAGTCTGGACTGAGGGTTTAAAAAAATTAATGTAATATCTGGCAGCACAACACCGAAAAGTTGCTTCAGCTTAACCCAAATTAACGAAGCTGTTTTCTTAATCATTCAGTCTTAAATATAAACCGATTTTTAAATGCCATAGGCATTGCGAAAAAAACGAAAATATTACATTTAGGACAATATATTTATCGAACTGTGTCAAGTTTAAAACTCGAATTTGATAGTAAAATAGATATCTTTTCTGTATAATTAAAAATTGTTTTCATGTTAAATTATTTTAATATATTAAATATACTTAAATTAATTTTCGAAAATAAATTCATATAAGCTAAGGGAGATTGAAAGCTACGTTTAGAAAACGGGAGACAATTGATTAAAAGAGAAGAATAAATTACCAAACTTGAAATTTTGTACAGAAACAAAAAATTTTTAACCCGATTGAGCATCAATGTCGTATTTAGCATTTTTATAATTCTCTGTACATTAAATCTAATGTACATTGCAGTAAGTAAATTATGGCGGGGGTGGGGGTGGGGGCTAAACGGGATTATCATGGGATACATGTATATTAAGCGGTATGTGTTTGTTCTGCATTTCCCGAGCATAAGGCTTGAAACACGTGAACACAATGTTACTCAGAACGCCACGGAATTTTCAATTTCATGTGCGCAGGAAAAAAAGCTCCTGAGATGTTTATTTTGATGAGTTTCAGAGAAAGGATTAAACTGTTGACGCTCAGGGATAAAAAGGCCAGTTTATTTCTCATGGTTAAACGTAAGAATGATAAAATGTTACTCTCCGGAATGAAGTCATCAAGCACCTCTTTATCCGGTTAATGCATCTGCAGAGATGAATAAACGGAAAAAGCTCGAGGATTTTTTCGAGAAATTTTCTGTTGCCCGGCAGCCAAATGAATGGGAAAGTCACTGTTTGGGGACAAGATTCGAGAACTTTTCTCTCTTCTACCCGAATGTTTTTTGCTTCTGTTTCCTGCAAATTGGCTATTTATCATTCTATCATCCCACTTCATAACTTTTACTTTCGTGCTTGATTCAATACAATGAAAAAACGATAAACCTTTTGATATTTTAACGTAAATTTTATTCGTGTTTCGACCGGAATATATTAATACATATATATAAATAATAAATTACATAGCTCAGTGTAAAAAAATCTTATGAAAGCAATTTTTCCGGGATTATTCGTCGCTTCGAAAGTTGGCAAAATTTAATATCTACTTTATGTATGTTTTTGAAATATCACACAATGATGTGTTTTATAATTCTATACAGTTTGTCCAAGTTTCAAATTTAATAGCGAGTTCTTTTTGCATATAAAAGGCGGTTAACCCCAAAAGAAATCGGATTTGAAAAAAAATTTGAATTACAGTAAATAAAATTTTTTAAAATTAGATTTTTATATGGTAAAATATTTTCTTTTGTTATTCAGAATTAACTGTTCAACTTTTTAGAACTATAAAAAATTTTTTATGCATTTATCTTTTAAATTATAAATAATAATGAGTCACAAAATTAAAAGGTAAATTTCGAGAAGAAAAATTTAACTCTTTGTAACAGTAATAAAAAATATAAAATGGGCAGCTAATATTTCCTTATTCCTTATATTGGATGAATTTTCTTTGGTGAAAAAAATTTTTTGGGGCTTAACGTGATTACTTAATTTTTTTTTAATAATGAAAACAAATTCACAGCTTTTAACATTTAAATGGAAAATTTTTTTATGGAACATTTCATTTTCTTTATGCCTCCATCAGTTCGAAATCGAATTTCAAGAAGTTTAATGTCGGGGCCAGATAAATGCAGAAAGTGATTTATGGGGCGAAGAATTTCCAACTCTGGCTTTCAAAACGGTTTTTTCTTTTTTTTGATCCTTTTGCCCGTACCAGTCTTTCGTCCGTCCCCTATTTTGCCTATTTGATTTGAAATACATCTTTATGCTTCGATGCAAATCATTTTATTTCCGTCGTGGAGTGCCATTTTAAAGGAAAGTATTATTAAGAGAATACTTAACCTTTTCTTTAATTATTGATATTATATAAAGCGATTATTGAAAGAGCGGGAACTTTTTTGTATTGAAGTGGAGGGATGAAAGGAAAACGCTCGATATCAAGATGAAAAGAATTCTTCAAGTGACATGAGTGACATAAGAAAAAATTTAAATTCCCTTAAACTTATTAACTTATTTTTCGGCAACTGGAAGTGTTCCCGGCTAGTGACACGTTCTAGATTTTAGAGTGCAAGCTTTTCAATGATCCCATCGTCGCGCTACCTCGTACTACTTCAATTTATTTCAATAGCCCCTTAAGATTTGGTTAGCCCGTTCTTCCAACGGGAAGAGGAATGCCGGTTAAATTGACACTGGTGAAAGAGCCACTGTCTTAAGTTCATTTGAAAGGATTTAAGAGATTAACGGAGAACATTAATGTTAAACAAAATTACCGGAAACATAAGAAGTGGAATCAGTCAGACAAACCTCGGTCATACGAAATTATTCGTTGTTGTTAACTTTAAAATGACAGTTTTTGTAAGCGTCAAAATCTTTTTTTTAAATTTTTGACACGAAGTAATATTTTTTTAATATTTTTTTATAAACAAGTACAGGGGATGATGAAGATGAATAAGCACGAAAGACGTGAGCTTTCCCCTCTCCTGATGTTCATTTTGGTTCTGTAATATTTTCATAATTTATGATAATGACCTTTTTCACTTGAATATTTTTCTTTCGAGGTTAAAACCTTTAAGATCTCCCATTTATCAATATTTAATGTTTGCCCAAAAGTGGATGAGGTGAATGCAAAAGAGAATAAAAAGAAAACGGGACGAAAGTTTTTAATCAAAGATATCGCTTGGAAAATGCGATTCCTTTTATTGCCCAATTTTTTTTGCTCTTAAGTTGAAAACAAAGCCAATTCAATATGATTTATCCCAATATTATATTATAAAGCACATATGAGCATTCGGCAAATGAAAATTGTTTTTCCGTCTTTCCAGCGGAGTTTACAGTTATCTAATTTTAATTCCAGGTTAATTCTTAGGATTAGAATTAAGTCTGAGTTTTCTAAATTGAAAATCTAAAGCATAAGCCAAATAAATTTTATATATTTTATTCTAACAAATACAAGTGCCATACTTGCTAACACAACAGCGGTTAAATCTCTTTTTATACTGTAACGAACTACTTACAGTTACCCTAAAATACCCATTCGATATTAACTTGACTAAAATGTATTTTTATGACAACTTTCGTCTGCTTGTTGGGTGGTTTGTTCTATGTATTTTCCTAATTTTTACATATCATTATAATCGCGGCGAATGCTGCATACTTCAGATTTTCATTATTTTAAGTTAGTTCTGATTTCCTTGATTCCTGAATTTTTTTGGCGTTTTTGATTTCAAAGTACCATTATTTCTAGAATTCCTTTTTATTACCTGCCATTGCGAACTTTATTTTATTTATCCAAATAATCTAATATTGATTTTTCATTCACAACAAAATTTCCCCGTTTCTGCTTTCTGCGTTACGTAAAACGCATAACTTATTGCAGATGTTCTCCAAATAGATTTTTTGCAAAATGATCGAAATATGTCTAGGTATATTTTAATTCTCCTTTCTATCCTTTTATGAGGAATTGAAAAGTCTTAGGTTAATTTTTGGTCTTCTGCTACTGATTACAAAAATGTTTCACCATTTACTTTGTGCCTCAATTGTCACGGGAAAGCTGAATCTCATTCGTCTCAACTTTTCCATTCCTTGCGGCGGTAGGTACAAATATTGATTCTCTCCATTTAATTCTTATTCAGCGGAATAAAATAGATTTATAATTTCTTCTATGAAAGTTTTGTATTCATTACAGTTCGGTTTTATTATTTTTTTTACGTTGACCTGGGGCAATCGCCGGGAGCACCATCATCCGAGTAATTTTTTTTTATTGTAAATAGCAAAATTTTCTAAATTGTGAGCCCGTTTAAGAAAGTTTTAAGAAAGGGGCATTTATGTTTTATCGGAGTGAGGATTACTGAGTTGTGTGAGCTTTACATGACTCGGTTCTTAATTAGGGGATTAGATTTAAAGAAAAGAGAAAAAGGTTGATTTAACATTTTATAGAATGAAAAGAAATAAAATGAATAGCGGTGAGATTGTTGAGGCGTTTTCTCAATCGGAAATCGCATTACATGAAATATAGTTGTATCAATGGTTATGGTAATGTCGAATGGGTCATCGACATATTTCGTTGAGCTTCGTTTAAACCGTATTAAAGACACCAAATTCTTCGTTATGATTTCTCTAATGCAAAGGATCGTTGAATATGATTTTCGGACCTTTTTATAATTTATTTGAAATGTTTAAAAATATATTACTCTTTGCAGTGATGTTTAGCAACTGATACCTTAACTCTGTCAAACTAAGAATTTTCGACAGCTGAAGGTGCCATTATCTGACATTTATATAACATTCTTTTGTTCAAAGACTTTCGATTCATTTAGACCGTTTTACTTTTGGGAATGTACAATTCGTGTCACAGAATTAATTATCTTTTAATCTTTACTTAAAATAAGTAAATTATTAATCTTTGACAGGAATGTAATGTTTTAAGTTCTTTTGCCATGGCGCCTTTTTGGGGATGCGGTTTGTCCTTTTGTCCACCGAAGCTTATCTATTACTAGTTGATCTTATATTCCTTTATATTCTTTGCATCCTGAAACAGCTGTTTATAATTCAAATTATTTTTCTTTTTCTTAGCTTTCATATGCATAAAGCGGGTTTTCATTTCATACTACGGCTACTTTTTTTTATTTATTAAGCTAATTTTTCGTGGATTTTTTTTGGGAAAATATGTTCATAAAAACGATCATTTTATAATTTTGAGTTAAATTTTCTTTTTATTATGAAAATGCCAGCGGGGGTTTTTAGGGGTGACGCTAAAAAAAACCATTACTGACCACATGAAACACGGTAAATTCTCAATTTCTAAACAAATTTTAAGCTTTGAGATTTAATTTTTTGGAAAGTTGATTTTTTTTTTAATATCAAATTTTTTGGCTTTTATTTCCTTATTTCTCACTTTTTTTTATTGTCTAATATTTTAGGGCATTATAAAAAAGTTAAATTTTGCGTTGAAGGATGTTCTCTTGGGTAGACAATTAGAAGCTGATTTATCACTAAAGTTACAGATTATTCGTGAGATGAAAGGTGAACGATCGCTAAATATTACACGTCTATATTATGTAAATCAATACGTGACATATCTTGATATTCTAAAGGAGTAATCACAATTTTCATCCATCCTGACAACTATAATAAATTATTATTAGCCTAATTAAAATTACTTTCTTGTTTCAAATATCATAAATTTCCATAAATCATTTTTTTGACGTTGTACTTTTTTTTCAATTTTCTCCTCTGCCTACAAAAATAGTTTTTTATATCTCATCTTACAATTAACTCACTATTTATAGTTCAAAAATTCCATATTTTGGAGACAATTAAAGTTAACTGATTAGAATCCAAAATATCGTTTCCGCGTTATGGAAATTAATAATGCGTTAAATTTTATAAGTTAATTTTTCCTATGATAAGCTTCGGTTAGGTTGAAATTTATTCGTTTGACGTAAAATATATGTCAGATTCAATTATGTATATCATATACTACCGATCTTCAACACTAAATTATAATAAGACGATTATGCGTTAAAATAGATAAACAGTTTTGGTACAGAAGATACTTCTGCCATCATTATTTATTTTTTTATAGATCCTCCATTGATAATATGTTCATGATGGATAAAATAATTGAAAACATAGAGTTAATCCAAAAATCTTGGGGTGGTCCTCGAATTTTGGCTTAGCATGGGTGTAACCAAAAAGAATTAAAGCACTATGGGGCATCCTCTACCCCTATCGGGGGTAAATTATTCTAAAACTAAATTATCTGCTGATTTCACTTCTAGACAGGGATTAACACAGTATGATTGGAATTACGAGTAAAACCGAGTTGCTTTATTTTGGACAATTGTGCTTTAGGATCAAGAGTTAATTTTTTCGAATGGATGCCCCTACAGCCCGGGAAATAACGTGGAAGGAATTTTCCGCGCCACAAGAAATAATTTTGAAAGAAATTATCGACGGATTGATTCATTACATAGATTTAGGGAACAGTATTTGGACTCCAGGTGCCCCAAAATATGTTACATAATTCGGGCAATATTCCAGGAGAGCTGTTACCATGTTTCTTGCAGCCTTTTGAATTTACAAGTGCTATTGCAACTCGGAGAGCTGTTAACCTAAACCGATACCGGGAAAATAAATGGTTTCCATAAATTGAGAAGTCAGAAACCGTTTTCCGGCAGTAAATCAAAAAAAAGAGGCAATATTTAGATGTAAAGCGGATTTGATGGTGAGCCTTATTCATAATTATGCTATTTTTCTAGTGTTGGAGGAAGAAAGATTCTGAATAATTTACGCTAAGAGGGGAAGAAAAGAGGAATAATACCACGTACCGAGAGGAATGGAAGAAGGAGCCAACAAGAGACAAAACGAAACATCATCTCGTAAGGGAAAGTATTGTTGGCAGTTGGCAGCCTTTGTGTAGGTTCATGTCGGGAAGATTTATTCGGCTCGCCTTATTTATGTATTACTTCTCCCAGATCTTTTACTTTTTGGCTTCTGGATATTTTTTTCTTCTATTTTCCACAGTTTTCGGACATAAATATCCTTTATTAGACAGAAGATTAATATTTCCTGCGCGGAGTACTTACAGAAGCTTCGATCCCTTTCTTTTACTGCTGACTTTAATCAGTTGCGATAATTTCGCGTTCAAAACCTTTGAGTCACGAACTCGAAAACCTTTCCAAAGCTTTTTTTTTTCTCTTTTCATTAATCAAAATGATAATTGACCTTTCGCACTCTCTCATGAATTTGAGGCGAATACCTTTAAGAAGTTAACTGAACTTTTAATTAAATATCCGATACAAGTTTTCATTAACTGTAAGAATCTATTCCAGCATTTAGCTTATTCCATAAGCTTTGTTTCAGATTCATAAGTTGCGTAACTCCGATAGTTTGCTTATAAAATTTTAATTTAAAATATTGATCCGATCGAATTCAGAATTGTTTAATACTAATTTAAGTTATATATATATATATATATATAAACGGTATTTGAAAACTGGAAAATGTGTCGTTACCTAATCGCTTTCGTTAAAAAAGAAATGTGGATCGTTTTCGTATAAAATGAAGGAAACATTTGAGAAAGCCTTTGAAATAAGAATATTGTACTGAAGATATAAATCAATTAATCAACTGGAATTCCCGCTCAACCCGCCAAAAGCAAATGGCTAGAGAAGGGAATAGTCTGCTGAGCCAATTTAATGAAAGGGGTATTTCGAAAATTACGTGAAATGTAGAACGTTGAGATACCCGTCATTTAATGTATCTTATTTTCTCCTAAATGCGAGATAAACATGCAAACATCTTATTTATTGTAAAAGTCACTCGGCTGATTTGAAAAAAATGAATTAAATTATTAATGCGATAATTATTAATGCGATCCCATTTAAAATTAACATTTCTTTTAATCCGATTTTTGATATTTGTAATTTACCATGCAAGAATAATTAATCTCACCTGACTGAAGTCCTTAACGTTTAAATTGGATGCTTGTTATTTCATAGCTGTAAGTCCTCATACATATCAAGAGTTTTTCTACGGGGAACGTTGGGAGAAAAAATAAGGAAAGCAAGTCAAGTACTCAAGATGCGAATGCAAAATTTTATCTTTGTTACTTTTAATTTTATATTTGTTTTTTTTTTTTTTTAATTAAGTCAAACTTAAAACCGATAAAAAAATCGGTTCTTCTTCATTTTTCCTCAGCATCTCTTCTCCTTTTTTCTCGGGATATTACGTTCTTTTATTTAATTCATTACATTTGGCAGTCCATTAAATTAATTTTTTCGCAATTAAATTTTTTAATCCACTAATTAAATTTTTATTGAGATTATGCTGAATTCTTTTGCTCGTTTCACCATTTGCACGGTCCACCTGTACAATCAGGAGGTGAAAAAAAAGAAGAAATTTTTAACGTAAGCAACACATTCAAAGAGTCTTGTTTTGACAAATGCAGCTCTGCGAATAACCGAAAAATTATATGGTGTACCGTTGGCACAATGCATTCAAAGTGAAAAAAATAAATTTTAATAATGCGATACCAGGAGAAAAAAACGATAAAACTGAGAACGGATTCGAAATTATATACATAAAGATCAATGAAATAAGTACCTAGGTAAATACAGAATGACAGTGGCATACAAGTCGAATGTTTTACATCCAAATTTTAAGTACATCCCGTGAAAAGGGATTTTCTAGAATACTAGAGAAGCAACCGAAAAGGTTCATGCGACCGGGGTACGGATCTTAATAAAAATATATTCATATAAAAAAATGTATCCCCAACCGGAATTTCTCTGGAAATGCTCCGTTTGATGCGAAAATATTCTAACCCGAATCAAAACATTTTCCACCTATTTTGTTGCTTTCTATTCCCATTAAGCCGTACCTCTGGTGAAGATTCTTATATTCTTATTCTTCAAACACATTCTCTGTTCCCACAAGAAGGTTTACCCTGAATCGCTTTTGCTTTGAGTAAAACTTTATCTGGATTAAAAAGGATTCATTATCTTCATCAAATAATTCCTCTCTTCACTCTTATCCAAGCATTTGACTGTCAATCCAATTTGAAATTCAGCTGCTTAACTGTGTGTCGCATTAAACAAAAAATATTTTAGAAGTTCATTAACGTTTCAGTTTTAGACTTAAGTCGAAAATTTTCTCGTTATCTCGGTCAAAAAGCAATTTTGCCATGGCGCCCAGCTTATTTCCGATGGCATGAAGTTTTTTTTCCTTTTTTTTTTTTTTTTTTTTTTTTTTTTTTACAGTTTTAAAAAAAATTGGAGACGTTTTCCGATTCCGCGATTTAGCCTGGAAAAATTGCGGCCGAGCTTTCATAAGGGAATCGATTTTAAGTTGGAGGCACGAACCGAAAGCTCGGAGGAAAGAATTGAAAATCTTCCAGAAATACTCCCTTTGGAAAGCTTTAAAGTTGGAATTTAATTAGTAATTTCGCCTTTTCTTATTCCCAGTGAACAATTCGGCAAATTCTTTTTGCGACTGAGCATTTCATTTTAATCTTCACTTTTTTTTACTTGTGCAAAGCAAAAATTTAAAAAAACTTCAAATTAAAATTTGGTGAATATTTTCAATTTCTAAAGACTTCTTTGTCCCTTTGATGAAAATGAAATTCACATTTATCCACACTGATATTTTATTAAATTTGTTAAAATATTTTTGCACGATGTACTATCCTTTTTCTTCCTTAAAAAAAAAAAAAAAAATTAATTATTCTGATTTAATATTAGAATTGCTGGAGTGTGTCCTTTAAGTAGAAAATCTTTTAAGTGAAGATCCTTAAATATAAATTCACATTATATAAAGCCAAATATAAATATTGATTTACATTAAAGAACTCGGTCCAGTTAGAATTAAAATTTTTTTAGTACTAGATACGGTTCGTTGATTTCAAATTCCTTCGTTCGTTAAGCAAGGTTTTTTTTTTAGTGATTTTCCTTGAACATGGATTTAAAAACACATATATAATGGTTTATGTAAGATGCCATGAGTCGATCCATAAGTTTCTGTGAGGTACAGTAACAAACATTGTAAAATATTTTATTTCTTGTTCAGCAAAAAGGGTGAAATTTCAACTTCATGATTGGATTTTTCCTAGAGCACTTTTTCTCCAGGATCCGCTGAAGATTTTTAAAATTCTGCACTTCTTTTATCTGTCCAAGTTGTTTTATTCGCTCCATCTGATTTTGCAAAACTTCAATTTTTTTCCTCTTTTGCCTTTTCATGCGTCTTATTTTTCGATTATTACCTTCTTTTTACCTAAAAATTTTCCCCTTCACGTTTTTTGCAATTTCTCTTTTCCCTTTTACCGCTTTTGCGCGACACGTTACGATGGAGGAAATCAGTTTCCTTTTCCGTTATTTTTCCATTCATCAGTTGCTTACTTAGAAGTGCTGGCAAGAGTCGAGGTAAAATATGAAAAACTTTATGCAAAAAGGCAAAATTAATTTTTTTTTTGCCAAACTTAGTTTGCAAATATAAAGAAATACCATATTTCACCCCTAGGATTGTACATAATTAATAAGAAGAGCAGGGGGTCGAATTCTTTTTTTCGCAAAAAGAAATGTTGGAAGTTATATTTAAATAAATGCAAAAATATTATAATCAGGATTCTTCAATGGCAAAGCAAAATCTGCACAAAGAATCGCTTTGCGTTTTTCTATTATGAGGAAAGATTTTCGGAAGGTTATTTTTGTGGAGGCAAAAGAGTCACCGAAATTTTTAAAACGAATTACTCGACATATTCTCGCGATAAAAATGGTCATTTGAAATGGTTATTTTAGTGCTTCTTTCTCGGCTAAGAATTACCAAATTTAGTTAAAGCGGGCCTCATCTAAGTGCCGGAACAGTTAAGAATTAAGCCTAAAGAGAATATTGCATGATGGTAAATATTTATTCCCCTTTATTTAAATCGTATAAATATACCTTTCTTCTATCTCCAATGCCTGCTATATTTAAAATTACCAGGCTCTAGGAACTTTTCATGCGAAACTAAGCGGAAATGTTTATAATAAAATATTACCATTACAAAACAAATTATTAAAAATAGTTTTTCGCTTATTTTTTCCCATAAGGGAAAGACTTATAATAAAAACAAGTTCAAATTAGTTTCTACATATTAAATTTTGCACGATGATTAATATTTCACCGTCTTTTTATTCCACATTTCGGTAAATTTTATTTGTTAAAATTTTTCGCTTTTTCTATTGACTTTAACAATTCACTTGAACAAAATATTTATGCATGAAATCTATTCTTATAATGACAACTTTATTCCTCAATTGAAAAATTCTTTTGCAAAACAGTAAATATGAAATTATTCAACACTGATTTAATGATTGGTATACAATTCGATGTCTTACGCAGTATTTGTTTTATATCATCCGCGTAGATGGAGACGGAAAGAGTTACGCGGCAATGTAGAAATGCTTTCAATCGGTGGTAACTCCGGGAATTGCGCTAACGTGAGTTACAGGGAGCAAGTGGGAAATGTAAGCTGAGGGCAGATAAGAAGTGAATGAAAGAGGAGGAATGCTGATTTCAGTTGAGTGCTAATCCGTAGATTACAGTTAAATGAAATCAACATTCTTTCTCTTTCGTTCACTTCTTATCTGCCTTTAGTAGCTTACATCCCCCACCTACCCCATGTAACTTGTGTTTTTCACAATCTCACGAGCTGTCTCTCGGGTCATCTATTGTCATTCGGATAGTATGAAAATATTTTTAAAAAATGATGAAACCATCTTTACACTGAGGTGTTAACGTTTCGTTTTCGTCTACGCGGATCGTTAAAAAACAAAACTTGTGCAATTAAAACGAAATAATGGAGATATTTCATTTAAATGAATTTTTTTTATCTTCGTAAGTTTTCTTTAACTTTCGCAGAATATTCTTCGTGATTCTTTCTGTGCTCTAAGTATAATATGAAAAGTGAATTTTCGATGATTATTCATTTAGCTGATTCTCAAAAGAATATAATAATAAATGACTTCGACAACCGGGAAATATTTCATTACGTAAATGTTTATTTTGTTTTTTTTTTCTTACTAAAAATTACAATAAGGAAAGAAGAAAAAATTTCTTTGCCGCCTTTTTTTATTTCTGCTTTGTAAAATCTCTTTATATTATGTTCCATAGAAGTGTTGAACGCAGATCTTTCGTTTGGTCTTCTAAAGTCGCATTCCTGTTTGCAAAGATAAAGCACTTTGATGGTATACGAATTTCGGCCCGCAGAAAATTCCATTTTATTCCTTTATCAGGAATCAACCGTTTATATTTCAACCAAAAAGACTTTTCCCGGCTTTCTTCAAAAGGTAAAGACCTTTTCTCTTAACTATGTACACCATTCCTCGATCTTGAAGTTTTTATTCTTCCTTTTTCTTCAATTATTTCAATATAATTAAAAGATGATAACATTACTCATATAAAACGAAAAGGTTTTGTAACACACTGTTTTTGTTTTAAATCTAGTTTTGGGAGTTAGCGCGATTTGTATGACAGATTTATTTAGACATTTCATTATTTCGCATTAAAGAGATTTCAATCTGGGCTTTTTATGCATAGCAAGGTGGGAACGTTGCAAATTTATCATTACTTTGGTGGATTGTGGCAGAGAAATTACAACCCCGAATCTATGATGCAAACGATCCCTCAGAATCTAAATCCGCTTTCAATACTATATTGTTTGTGCGTTACGATCATGGAACTTGATTTTTTATTAAACAGGCAGTAAATTTGAAACGTTAAACGAGCCTGTCGGGATTCAATCAATTTAAAAATTCATTTTTCTAATGGAGAGTTTTTCGTTTAATTTAAATCGTAATTATTCAGAAAATTTTCGCGAACCGTTTCACATTTCCATTCGGGAGTATTTCAAACCTTGGGTTACTTGAAATTTTTGATTAAACAATCGCGGCTACTCAAAAATTTAGCGAATTGTTATGAAAAAGCAGCAGATTTTGCTCTTCAACAGAAGCGGAGATCTCCACATGCTGCGAGAGAAATGGCATTACGGAATATTTGACTAGTGGTCTTTCCAAATTGAGAAAAATCATTTACATTTCCCATTTCGACCTTTCCGGTTTACCTAAATCTAGCCTAGCTTTTGAAGCATCCTCAGTTAAATTCATTAACTTGAAGACGCTTATAAATGAAACCGTTCACGCAAGTCCTCAACCGACCGTGGGATCCAGTGTTGTTTGAAGGCATCCCGCAATAAAAAATTCCGGAATGTAAATTCACAGTATTCAAAAGGATCCAAGTGAAAGATTTTAATGCTGAAACTACTTATTTGCGACTTGCAAGATCTAAGAAACAGTTTGAAGCCAAACGTTAAAATTCCGCAACGTGAAATTAAATTTGTAGGCGCCAAATATTGATAGGATGATACAATATCAGTACCGAAATTCTGTTACTATAAATAGCGAAGGGAAAATAAATGTGAAAACGTACAGTTCTAAAATTTTCCTGATTTCCCGAAGTTATCGTTTTTAATGTAGGAAATCGAAGCCTACCTAATTTTGTAAATCAGATTAACGGTAGAAAGTATTATCAATTAATAAGACTATTAACTTTATTATTTTTTCATCAATCAAAACAACAACTTATAATGTAATAAGTCATGTTTTTTTATACGAGTTCAAATATATATATATATATCTAAAATTTGTTGATTTACAATATAACTTTCTCGAAATAGCTACAGAACTACACATTCTATAAATAACGCTATACGAAACACGCAAATATATGATTAGGAATAATTTTGGTATAGCGATATAATAAAATGCAACTGAATTAATTCAGAAGCGCAATTGTTACAGTCTATATGGTGTATTATAAGATCGATTTAGATAAAATTTAAGGCATATATTGGTATCAGACACTCCTAATAAAATACGAAGGTTTACATGTAGATTACATCTAAAATGAATGCTTTGTAGCTGCTTCATGTTGTTTTCCATGTTTTCCATCTGCATATAAAAATATTTTTGTCAATATTATTTTATAATCTGGACCATAAGTAAGTTACCAATCCCATAAAGGTGCTTTGGATTTGTAATGGGAAAAATTTTCTCCGGTCTTTGGGAACGTTTTGTCACCAAAATTTCGGGAGGGGGAAACGGGGGCATAACGACGAAAATCGATTTGGTTCTTTTCCAGAAATTCAAAGAACGATGGCGAGGCACCTGAATAATAATATTGCAGAAAATGCCTTCCCCGGAGCCATTTAATTTTAAGACAGGAATACAAATGGAAGGGAACTTTACCGGAAGGTGAAATCAGAAAAATTTCTCGACGTGAGGTTCTTTTATTTACAGAGTTTTCCATACACTGATTTTTTTACTAAGTAATTCGAACTATTAAATAACAAAATATGGGACACAAATTTTGATTAGAAAGAATGCCCGGTTCTCCTCATGCTCCTTGAAAAATTAAAAAGCATTTTCATAAAATATTTACTAAAAGACCTTTTTTTGGCCTATATTTATAAGTTTAAATCTGTTTATGTTTACAATCTTGGCACAAATACTCTACAACACTTCTTTTTCGTGACATCTCAAATTTAGCCCATAATTTTGGGCTTTCTTCGCGTAAAATGCCTTTATCAAGACCTAATCTGTATTATTTATATAGAGTTTATAGAGATATATTTAAATCATATTTCTGATTTAATTTATTTGAAAAACACAAATATAGCGATTGTTTCAGTTAACATTTCAGCGTGCAATCAGTCGTTCCATTCGCCTAATTTTAGATGATACATGGAAATCATTTAAATAATCGAGTAACACAGTAAAGTATAATAGTAGCCCAAAGCTACTAAGCTGAACATAACCCGCACCGAAGTTCATTATAAATGGCATTTCAGTTAAAGTTGCAACCATCCCTTTGCATTTCAATCTTTAAATTTAATTGTATAATTGATGAGAAGCTTAGAAACTTTGGATATCATTATATTAGAAGGCTGCTAAATTCTGATAATTGCCACGGGTGCAGTTCAAACCTGCTTATCAAAATCTAACTTTTCATAACATCAAAATTTAAGCGATGCCACGGACTATTCATAATCACGTCTACTTTTGCAGGGCTTCGTTATAAAATTTTTGAACCTCTTCGACAGTACTTAGATGTATTGCAGGCCGAAGTTTAAAAATCGTTTTCTATTTCAACTACCGAATATTTATTGATATCAGTTAAAAATAAACGATTGGTATGCCAGGTTTTTTCAGTCAGAACGAAAGCGGGGGGTTATGTCCAGATTAATTATTTAAACTAGTTTAAAGGCCACAGGTGAACCGGACCTTAATTTTGGAAACAGACAGACTGCAGCTCGGGTAAAACGAAAAAATTTATTTTTATTTTGCTTTCCGAACAGGAGGATTCGTGCCCATCGTTTGCCTTCCATTTTGCGTTTCGTTCTCCGTACGAGCAAACCTTTTTTTTTCGTTTCTTTGCCGTAATCATCTTCGCTTTGCATTCAGCGAAAATTTTCGAATCAAATCGACTCGCCAACATTAGTTCCGTTTTGTTCGTCAAGAAGTTCCCAAGATGGCGGAAGAAATCCGATAGCGGAAAAATTTTCAAGAGCAGGAAACAAGAAGACAGGGAACTTTGCAACTGACAGTTTTAAATATGTTGAACTGAAAAATTGCAACTACAGAGGGCATTTTCGTTGAAGAAATCGAAAGTGATTAAAGACCCATACTGAGGTCAAAGCTTTACTTTTAAACCTTAAATAAATTTGGAAAGCTTTCGATTGCAGACCGAATCGCCCCGTCACATTGGAAAATTCATCTGTCAGAAGAGAGCATTTTCCTAATTTTTCACATCCACGTCACTTTGATTTTTTCAATGTTTTCGCAAGGCGTTCCTTCATTATGAATTATTTCCCGGTTCTGTCCGTACATATATATGCCGGCCAGTTTCGCTAATAGCGAATGACTTGACGGCTTTATCTTTCCTTTTAGGATCATCGAATATAATAGCCTTTATATTGTTTTAAGGTAATATCAAATAAACCAATTTCTCTTTTCTTCAAGTTTTCCTCTTGAAAAGCACAAGGTTGGAGCTTGGAAATTTAAATATTGCGGTTTGGTGAATGTTTCGATTCAGTCGCGGTGCGAAATAATGAGATATTTAATCGATGAAGCGATTCCGTTCAATTCTGTTCACCTTGTGAAATTTCTAATTTCTTAAGCTGAAGGAGTCTTTGATAGACATGTTCATTACAAAAAGACCGCTCACGAAATTGAAGAAATTACCGAAACAATAGGAGGGTTGTCTAACCATATATTTGATCAGTTCAGTTCTTTCGATTGCATCTCTTTTGAACGAGACTTTCGCTGGGGAGCTTTGAAAAAAATATTCAGCCGGGATTTTTTATTATACATATTCAACAAATTTTACGAAATTATTATCCTTATGACGTTATTGACCCGAACCTATTAATATATTTTTTGATGTAATAATTAATATTCATAAGGAAGCAAAAGAAGTGGAGTGTATAACGAGTGTATAAATTTAAATTTTCTGGTGTATCAGAAAAGGGGGGGGCAGGGCCTTCGGAATACTTGATGAGGGATTTTATGAAAATTGGAATTTCCCATCAGAATATCACAATTCAGAAATTGCGAGACGATTTGCATTGGTTATGATACTTTTCGCTTGCATGTAAGTATTTGCAAGTGCTGGCCAGTTTCGCTAATAGCGAATGACTTGACGGCTTTATCTTTCCTTTTAGGATCATCGAATCTAATAGCCTTTATATTGTTTTAAGGTAATATCAAATAAACCAATTTCTCTTTTCTTCAAGTTTTCCTCTTGAAAAGCACAAGGTTTGGGCTTGGAAATTTAAATATTGCGGTTTGACGAATGATTTCCATTCAGTCGCGGTGCGAATGAACCTGCAAGGCTTGCGCTGCAAGGAAACAACGATTTTATCATGCATTTTACATAACAATAATTCTGTCATATGGTACGAGTCATTTTCCATTCCTTGAGGATTTTTGAATTCTCAGTTATCAGTATGCCTTATCTGGAAAATTCTTTCAATTGCGGGTGTAGAAGCCTTTCGTCGATAAATGGATAAAGTGAATATTTCGCGGCAACAGTTTCCATCCGTAAAGAACACCTAACGAGTATGATCCAATTAAACCGTCTCCTGAATCGGTCAAGCATTTGGTTATGTTTAATGCAAAGATTTAATTTAAAATCAGTGCATGGTCGGCAAAAAAGGAACGAAAATAATTTCTTTCCGTCATTTATGAATGCGTTCGCTGATGAAAACGAAAAATGCTTCTATTGCTGGTTTAAATGGATCTCCGATGATGGCAGGGGCAGCAATATATTCAGCAATTTAATCTTTATTTGAGGCGAAACCGGGATTGATATGTTCTGACTGCCTTTGTTCGAATTTTCTCCCGTAAAGTTTTCAATTGGAGAATTTTGGATTTTAATTTGTAATAAGAATTGATTTGATATTTTGGAATTTAAAATATTAAGAGCGTTTTGCTATTAGTTAGTTTCAGTTTCAGTTTCAGTGAGAATTTTGCACTATTTTTTAACAATATTTCAGATACTTAAATTTTATTCCTACGTCATCAAAGTATATTTAAGTAGATCGGTCTTGAGTAAAATATTTTGCATATTTTTTTTGTATTAAAGCGATTGTATTGCACACTTGATATTCTTTGGTATTCTACATCGCGATTGAGCACAAATGTATTTTCAACTACTTTTTTGGAATATGCTATGACTTTAGACTGCATATGAAAATCGTCCTCAAATTTCTGTTTCTAGTATGGTTACAAAACTTTTTGCTACAGATTAATTCAAAGTGTAATTCTTGATGAATATAAAAACATCTCAATATTCATGCTATGCCCTAGTATTATTTTTAGGTCCAATAATGTAATATAATTCTAGAGTATTTAGAGCGTCATTGTTATGCGATGAATGCATCTCATTTGAATAAAGTTTTAATCAAATTTAATACAACTATTTAAATCTTTATGTTTTATAAACTTATGTATATCACCAAATATATAACATATAATTAGATATTAGTTTTTATTGCTTAATAAATTCCAATGTTGACGAATCTATATAGAGGTATTTTCTTGGCAGCTTCTTAAGGAATCATCGAAATCCAATGGAATTTTCAGGGGAATTGTACAAGATAAACTCATTACTGGAATAAGTGCTTTCAAAAAGAAAAATCTCCGACATTATTCGATGCGTAATTGACTAAAACCACAGTGCCCATTTAGGGCAATTTCCATAGTATTTAAAAATATTTACCCGAACGACTTAAACTGCAATTTGCTAAATTAGTTTTACCCTTTCTCTACCCTTTTGCATCCTCGAGCTAATTTTCATTTTCGCATTGTTCGAATAATAATTTGAATAATTCCTCTCTCTTTTGGAAAATGGCGTGGACTATTTTCTCTCTGGCGATAATCCAGATAGGTCCGCGGAAAATTGTAATTTCCTTCATGTTTTCCGGGGAATTTAGGCGTAAATTTCAGTTATACAGCAACTATTGGAAACATCTTTCTCACTGAAAAGTTATAATTCTGCTTCTATTTGCTTGTAAACCTTCAGGGTTAGATGGGGCAAACGGGAACTCTCCCGTTGTCGGTGCCAAGTGGTTTAAAGGTTTTCACCTTGCCAACTTGTATTTAATCTTCACAGGTATCCGGGGGGACCAAGCTGAAGATCCAAAAAAAAAAAACAAATTTTTTCAAATGTTTTAATTTTTTTAGTAGGGTGTCATTCAATTTATTCATTATTGCAATAACAATATAAATTTCTTCTTCTTCGCTTTTTGACAACTGCATTTTTTTTCCTCGCCTAATAAAAGTAATTGCTACAAGAGAAGACTTTGTCCCGCAGACGTAAATTGTGAATACAAATTCACTGAATCCTCCAAGAAGGAAAATAATTAGATTTTACAAATGTTTGACATTCTACCCACGGAATTCATTTATGTAGCCGAGATCAAGAAAAAAAATGAAATTTTATATGTTTACCCGACATGTGATCGAGACGGATTAGAGATACTTTTGCCCTGTGAAAAAGTGAAATTTCATTATTTTCCCCCTTTTTTTGATGCATGACCATATCATTTTCCCGCTCATTTAACAGGACATTTCATCTCCGTAAGCCACGTTGAATTACATTTTTTTTTTTCAAAAATTTTAAAACTCTTTGTTGAAAATCTTTTCTCTGCAAAATAAAGTCATGGTTGGCGATTCAAGAGGAAAAATTTTCAATTTTTCAAATAAATTGATATGTGAAGGCAAGCAATTTTCCTCTTATTGACTTTTGATGAATTCATGAGGAATATCATAAGAAGACCTTTAATGACAAGTTAAAATATAATACAGTACGTTACGTGATTTTTTTTTGTTTGTCTAAAACCTTAGGCACTTGGTGTTTACTCAAAGGGTAGTCTGGATGATAAAATTTTTATTGCAGAAGGAAATAAAGGATAATATTTTTAAAATTTTTTAAAAGTAATTTAAAAGGAAAAAAGCAAGGTATTTTGAAAAAATTTTTAATTAAGAATTCCAGCACCAAAAATATTTTGATGCGAATACTTAGAAAGCATGCACGGGCAAAAACATAAAGAGAGTAATGTATTTGAATGAAATTTTGAATGGAATAAGAGCATTTATATGTTTCAAAATCTATTTAGTTATGTATTCTGAACGTTAACCACTTCATCGAGACTAAGCTCAATCTTGCTGAAAACCTGTCAACGCGGTGCTGGAGTAAAACGTACAGAAAACCACAATTTAGTCATTGCGTGTTTTAACAATATTCGCAAACGCCGCTAATCTTTTTCTCATGTTTCCCATGGAACTTCCTTTCCCTTCCATTGAAAAGATTCCTTCGGACTTTCTTATTTGGATCTTCAGATTATCCGCGACCGTCCCGTTCCGCCTTAATTTTTGTGGTAGGCGGGAAATTCAGTCAAAGGTAAATTCAAATATTCAGGATCGTTTTTAATGCTAAACGTCAGTTGTCAATTCAAAGCGGTTTGATAGCGCGTTAATAATGCTTTTAAAGTATAGTTAGCTCGACAATCGAAAGCATTAGCTTTTTATTTTAAAGAAAAGGAACAATTTTCATTTGTTTTCTTTTAATGATTCTTAGTCGTGGCGAAACATCAAAAAAAAAAATAAACGAAATTTTTTTTTTTTAAAAAAAAAGGAAATATTTTTTAAACAATCCTAAAAGAAAATAATTTTAATTAGAAATCCTCTTTGAACTGAAAATATTTAATTTTGGTCTCAGGATAAGGAACCAAAGGAATCTAGGAAATGTAAAAGATGCCGACAACCTTCTCAGTGCACAATTGTTGGTTAAAAGAATATTTTTTAAACTGAAAAGGGTCAGAAATTTTTCCGGGAGATACTTGAGAATGTCGAAAAAAAAAATGAATTTCAATAAAAGTTTTTGCCTGCATTTTATGCGTCCTGAAGGAAAAAGACTTTTCCTATTTTCGGCAGGGATAAATTCTTCATGTGAAACCTTTATTTTTCCATTATCGCGAAAATGGGCATTCTTTTGGGAAATGTTTTTTTTTTTGCATTGAAAAGCGTGGTAAATCAACTGGGTTCGAAGACGGAAAAGCACAGTTGCGATCGTCGCACGAAGCGATCCGACTTGGCAATAGATTCTTCTCTTCGCTTATGTAGTCGGACGTTTAGCCTAATTCAGTTAAAACCTTATTTTTTTAAAAAGTATTATACCATAAATATTCAAGTTTTTATATTATTTTTTAACTTGTCGGAAAATTGAGTGTGAAATTTGATTCCCCGTCTGTGATTAAATCCCCCGGGAAAGGGATCGCAAATTTTCTTTTATATTTTCGCAAAATCATTCGCGGAATTAAGTTTTTGCACAATGTTTTTTTAAGTGGAAAGAATTTTCGGCGGCAAAATTCAAATTTTCACTTTACTGGATGTACTTACGGGAAATCGTCCCCGATAAAAAAGAAGGAATGCTCGAGATAAAAAGAATAATAATTCATTAAAATTTATTTGTTAGTGAGGCAGTTTTCTTTACTGTGGAACACTTAATTTTTAGTAAATAATTTTCTCTGGTGAACGGTATTAACATAATAATCATCCTGGGAAGTTGGCGTTTTTATAAAAGGTGAGCAAAAAGTTTGGGAACGGCTCAATCTCCATATAAGACCACACCTCTCTCGGTCTTCGTTTTCTCTAACTTTTCCAATTAGATGTATCTACATTACTTTGCCTCGCATCGTTCAACGTGTCTTTCGGCTCGCATCAAAACTTTTTCTTTCGCTCTGGAAATCCGTCACTTATTGTCTATTTTTCTCGCTTCAAAATCCTTTCCCGTCTCAATTGGGGCCTTTTGGAAATTTAACTTCGAAAACAAATCCCTGGGAGAGCCAAAAATAAACATTTTCCTCTCGTCAAAGATTGCGGTCCAGCGATTCTTCTGGCTCTTTTCTGCCTCCGTTTCCCGGCTTATATTAATTTAGTTTTTAACAAAGATTAATTAATTTTTTATCGTGGATCGTATATCAAGTTGTAAAACGCGAGGCAAGGAAAATTTTTTTCGTTTCGTATATCCTCCTGATTTTTTGATGAAACCACTTGTCATCTACCGGAAAAACTTCTCTCTTAAGTCAGTGTATTTATATGAGGTTTTCTCTTCGCTTGAGATGATTCTTTTCTTTTAATAACAACAAGTTTTCCCGTTTTGTCGTACAGAAAATAAATTCATTTTTTTAAAAATAAATCTTCTTTTTCTACTTTTTTCATCTTCAAATCTCAGATTTCAAATTTGAATCATACTTCTCAATCTTCGGGCACTGGTCTCTCAATGACGATTAATTCAATAAAGTATTTCAATATTTTCCGGAGATAAAATTAAATTGTGTGCTGACGATTTGCAACTCGTAAAGATAATTAAAATCGATTGAAAATCGTAAGATTGTTTTGCTGCTGCGTAATCTTGAATGGTCACACTGCCGAACAGTGACAACTTACGATGAAAATTGTGCTTACTTTTTACGAAATCTTTCGTTCCTCTGTTGGAGTTTTATTCTCCACCTAACCTTTTCACCCAACCTATATCATTTCAAACTCTTTGTGAAATTTCTCCTCCATTTTAAAGATCCCTGGAGAAATTTTCCATTTTTTTTGACTCGGTCCTCCTTCTCTTATTTCTGCGGTCCGTTTACTTCCACATGTATTGCGGGTTAAATGATCCACGTAAATTGACAGAGGAGATATTTCGTCGCTGGAAATTTCATCGGGAAATCACGTTTTCTGTATTTTGGCCCACTCGATAAATATTCCGCTGAAAAAAAAAATTGGAAAAAATAACAGTGGGGATAATTAATGCAACGGGTTTTGCGAGCAGGTCGAAATCTGGCTCCATAACGTAAAGCAGAAATAGGTAACGCCAAAGTATCTTATGAAGAAAAATATTGGCCGCAGATTCGACGGGATGCAACAGCGGGAGTAAAACGGTGACAAATCGGATTCGGATTCTTACATGAAATATTTCGCGAAAGAAAAATAAACGAATGGATGATATCCTAATCCTGGATGAACAAAGGGATCATTTTGCTGATTTTCTACGTGGGTGAATCGAATTTCAAGTTGACAGAGAAAATTCCCCAATCAACAGCGAGATAATGGCGAAATGTAACATTTTTGGGATATAAAACTTCTCCTTACGTTTGATTTGGGACCATTTTGAATTAAAAAGTTTTTTCGCAACCTGGAAATTTTTTCCGCCGTCTAGTCTGCGTTTCTGCTTCTTGAAATCTCCTCTTTTTGGCTATGAAATATGAATTCCGCGGGCAGTCATTGGAAAAGTTTTTCCCGATGACGATAGAAGAAAATGAAAATTATACAAGGAACTTTAAGAGGAACCGGATCCGACGTCAATGCAAATTTTATCGGGGCTTGATGAATCGCTTTTTTCTTCCTGACGCTGTGCTGTCTGGGCTGTTGCTGCCAGTGCTCGGTTGAGCTCAAGATTCCCTGGAAAGGTTAATTTTCGCTTTCGGCTGCTCTTTTTCAACGGCAACGGAGTCTTAGTCGGTAATTTCGTTTCACTCTTTTTCTCTGTCATTTGAATTGGAGCAAGTGTCGCGGGGCACGATTGAAAGAAAAATACCGATGAGATCTTATATTTAATAATTCTTGTCTTAATGAAATATAACTTGTAGTATATATATATATACGAACGATTCGATTTTCCACCGACCGATTCTTTTGTATTTCGAATTCATCATAATAGTAAAAATCTCATTTTACCCCTTATCCAAAGGCTTTTCTAATATTGCACAGATTTATTTTCTCATTTTTCAAACGGTTTCCCCTAGCATCAAGCTTCACTGATTTCCTTTAAGCACGTTCACGTAGCATAACATTTGTTTTTTTGATGCTTTTAACTTTACATTGACAAAGTAATTGTTATCCTTAGTAACATATATGCCTTAGTTGATTCTAATAATTGGCGCGGGCGCGATATTTAAAAGCCGTTCATTTTAATGTGACGCGAGCCAAATAATTTTAGAATATTTAAAAAAAAAAAATTACGGATTTAAACTCTTCGAAGCTTCTCCGATTGCCATTCCCATTATCTTCCTTGCCCGTCTTCCGCGTTTGGCAACATCACACTAAGGAACAGAGTATGTATCTCATAAAAAGGTGTTTAATCTAAAGTTTCGATTTATTTACTTTCTCCAGGAAAAACGTGATTTTCTTCAACGGATTTTAACATTCGAACATTTCATAAATCACCGATGAGAATGCGAAGCTCAAATTATGTAGAAATGGCGTTTGGATTTCGAGTACAGTTTCCGATCTTAAATGCCGGACTTACGAGACAGAAATGCAGGGAAAATGCAAGCTCCGGGGCGCTGTACAAATTCAAAATGGGCATCGCCTTTTATCAACTCACTCTTAGCATGAATACGTGATCGGAAAGCGGGTTAACTCATCGGGAGGCCTGCAAAAGTCTCGGAAACGTAAAATAAACGAAAGAAGCAAAAAATTTTGAATCGGAGAGCAGTGGGATGGAATACTGCCAAATGACCCGAAACCAGAATGGTAATCTATTCCATGGGGTTGGGGCGGTGTTTGTGCATCAATTATCCAGCGATTTGCCAAAGATAAAGGAGTGCTTTGGAGGAAAGGCACAAACGCTTTCCCGCATGATCGTTCACATAAAGAGGCTACGCTGCCGAAGTTCCCCGCGGAAAACTCATTTTCCAACAAATGTTAGCGACACCGGTAGGAAATGAATTCGTCCACTGTTTTCCGGTTTTCGGCAGCGTTTATTCTGTTTGTAAATAATCTTTTTTCTTTTTTGTGCGGGGGAAATTTCTTCAGCGTTAATTTGCAATTTTATTTAAACAAATGAAATTTTCAAATAATTCGCGCCACACAAAAATAGCGTGCCATTTAGGCGACGCAAATATTTGTTCTCCGGAAAGGTTTTTTTTTTTGGATTGCCTTTGAAAAGAGGTGTTTTGCGACTAAGAATTTTTTGAATTTCTGGATTCCGGCGTTCGTAACTGACATATTTATTATCGTCGGGAACACCGGCTCTAACCCTCGAACTGGAAACCTTAGCGTTCAAGATTGAGCGAAAATTGTTGATTCGGTGTCCGAGGCAAGTGCTGCTGCATCCGGGCGGAGAACGTGAGGGACGTTCGATCAAACTGAAGATAACACTTTGCCTGGACACTGCCGATTATCTTAAATGTACGCCCTCTGACGAAAAGTTTCCAAGTAAAATTCTGCTGTTCGTACCATCGGAATCATGAAAATGTTCGCACGCAAGGGAACGGCGCCTGCGAAGCTTCACAAATTCCAGTATTCGGAGGAGAAGAGAGGTGAGAGTCAAAGAGTCAAAGTTGGGTTAACAAAATCTCCATCCCGAGGTGATTCCACAGCGACGAACGGAATGGCCGAAACCGATCTTGTCAGAAATGAGAAATGTCGCCGAGGCCCCCGCAGAATTTTCCCTTGAAAATTCAATCATTTTAAAGGCTTTTACCCTGGAAGAAAGAATCCGGAAGGATCAGTTTCTGGTGAAAGGTATAAGCCCACTGGATAGAAGCGGTTTCTTTTTCTTCCCGGGCAAAAAAATATTTCTTGAAAAACTTTTTAAGTGGCATCTGTCGCAGGAGCCTTTTCATACGGAATATTTAAAATGGGAAATTCGACCGGTGCCATTTTTTGGAGTTGTGTCACGATGAAAGTGGAAATTTTCCGGACATATAAAGCCGCGCACGGGGAGACATAATCTCCGTTATTTGCAAAGGCTAAAGATAAAATGAATACGCCAATTTTTTTTAAAAATCGGTTTTTATTAACCTGTCCGCAAGCGAATCCGGGCCCCGAAGAAAGGTTTTTCCCTTTTCCGGAACTGCCCGCGAGCCCTGCCCCCCCGGATGTATTTTCGTTGCTGATCGCGGAACTTCAGGCTCTGCTGCGATCGTCGCGACTGGCCTGCACTGGAAAATGGAAAGGAAAACTTCAGACGTTCAGTTGTGCTGATTGAATGCCTCGCCGATTCCTTTACTGATGCCTTTTCGCGTGCAAAAAATTATTCGCAATGCCCGTGTTGAGTGACGTCTTTTAAAGCGGTTCATAAAATTTGTCGAAGCGCGCAAAATCATATTCAAAACGCGAAGCCTTCCTGAAAATGAATTGAAAAAGTATTGACGCGCATCTGTATTAAGACGAATTTGCGTAGTTCTTTACCAGTTCGGCAGGATCGTCCGTTTCCATTCTCGTGACTAAATTCCATTTGCGAAATTTATTTCGAAACTGCAAAATTATTAATTCCAAGTTTGTTTCCCAGCTTAATATTCGATGAAAGCCATTAATCCGTGGCTCTGAGGCGGTCTTGGTACCTTTACTTTACGATTTTTTCGTCTTGAGCTTTATTTCTACTCTTTTTTTCCCCTAACGGCATGAAGCATCGCTAATTTATGAGCTCGTAATCCCGAAATTAGAAGGCAGCGAATGGATGAACTTTCCGGTAGCAACTCAAGAAATTTCGGGAAAAAAAAAGCCTCCTGTCAGATTTTTTTGTTAAGGTACAGAATATTTCAGGAAATTGTGCGAGAATGAAATGGAGGCCCTTGAAGTCAAGTACGTCTTTCTGAATATTAAATCCGCCAGACTTTTCTCTTTTGTTCGGAGGCTTCTTTAAATTTTTGTGCCTCTATTTAAATATTTAACAAGTGCTTTTTGTGAATTTTTCATTATTTCGTTGGAAATTGTGGTAATCCAACGCCGAGTTGTTACTTTGAATCGTTTTCAAACGATAAAAAAATAAATCCTTATTACGGGAAATGATTGGAATATCATGGAAGAATGTCACTTTTGGTAGGTTTTGATGCGTGAATCGCTCTGCAACCTTTCGAGGATTCCTCGATGCACGTGAAACTGCGCTACCTTCTTCATGTCCTTTTCGGAATCTCGTTCGTTCGCCTCGAACGTGAAGATTTCACTTTATATTTCGTGAAAAGTGAAAATGAATCCGAGGATTCATCCTGAAGTGTTCCAGTGGAGAGTTTTATACGTATAAAAAAAATGGAGTGTACCTCAAGTCTAACTGGAGGCTCGCGGCGATGGTTTTCCCTACAAGAAACGAATGTTTTTCATAAGTTTTTGGCGGTGTAAAATTTTTTCGTCCGTGAACTTTTATAATATTTCCCGATCAATTTCTGGGAGGAGGGAAAACATTGTTAAAAAAAACGATTTTATTCTGATGGAAAGAATGAGACCTGAATTAAATTATACAAAAAAAAAAAAATATCTGGGAAAAAAGACATATGCAACACATTACAAATTACATTTCATGAAGATTTATGGCTTTAATACAGAGATTGAATCATGTTAAAAGACCTCTTCATGTACCAATTTTTTTATTATTCCAACCAGCAGATAAAAAAGGCCCCGAGCTGGGGCGTATGATTGCTTAGAACGATTTACTGCTGGCGAGATCCAACCTGGAGTGCTTATTTGATTTCTTTTTCCGCTTCGCATGGTTAAGCCTATTTAAATCCAATAAAGTAGAAAGGAAAAAATTAAAACTGCGCTTCCCAAACCGTGTTTTTCGTTCTTGTTATCTTTAAATGAAATAAAAAATGATGATCTGAGATTAATTAAATCATGCGGTGTGGGATGCTGGATCGAACCTGAAATCTGATTAAACCGACGGAATCTTTCTCGGTGCAGGATTTGAGAGAGACGGGAAAAAGGAAGTTCCTTTCGGGCGCGATTATTTCGTGCGGCCCCGACGGTGGCAACGCCTAAAGGGATTCCAAATTTCCAGGTGAAGGATAGCTTAACGTCAGCGGTCTAAAACAAAATTTTGCTCCCTCAATTATCGTGCCCGGAGTTAACTTCGCGAAGAAGTGTAATTATTTCTTAACTCTTTGTTATCGTATCACTCGAAGACTTTGCAGCGCAACAGCATAAATCGCATCATCTGCATAATGAACTTTATTTATTACAGTCGAGTCGCCATTATCTGCACTCTTCGCTCTGCTTTCTTTATTATCTAAACGGCAAATTTTCACTCTGGCTTATTCCTCGTTTGCTTCTCTTTTATTTTGCCGGGACGAGGCCTTCTGGATAATTTACCGGCGGTTTATTGGAAGCGCCTGCAAATGTTTACACTTGTGCCTGCTTATAACCGATTTTCGGATTCGACTTCTTCGTCATCAAAAAGCAAAAAAATTTTTTTATTTGCGTACATGGATATCTTGCTACACATATCAAACAAGAAAAAACCGGTGGTGGCGAATTGTTTTTCTGTTGCCCTCCCCCCCAAGGGTTGGGAGGGAGAAGGAAGCGGATTTGGGATCTGAATGAACCCTGAAGAAGTCAGCGGAGGTCGAATCGCGGCCGTTGTACATCGGAAAACGTATCGAATACAAAGGACAATTTACATATAGGGCAGAGGGCTGCGGAGGATCCTTTTCGGTCGTGAGAGGTGTCCCGTGGCTCCGAAATTTTTCTTCGCAATGACATTTTAAACAATTTCTTTTTGTCTCGCAACGAAGATGACTTAAAAGCAGGCGATACATGGAGCACGTAAAAAATTTCGGATGCGGGGGAAATTTCCCCGAGATACCACAGTCCAATAGCTGTATGTACAAGCGGCGTTCACGTGAACTGAATTTCCAACCGTATTAAAATGCGCTGGGAGAGAATATGAATTTATTGTTCCATATTCCCGAATTCAATTTCTTTTTCTTCAATTCGTAAAAATGTTGTATAATTAGGTAAATACATGGCGGAGCGCAGTTCTACGTTCCGGCTGCGACCATAAAACCAAGCGTTATGAATTAAATATTTTACGCCTTTGTAATGTATCAGGTCATTCGAAGAGCCATGCAGCGCGTTTGTTTTAATTTTTTCCGAAAAAGTCCATTTCTGGTTTTACATTTAAAAGAATCGGCAAGTACGAAATTTTACAGAAAAAAAAAGAGAAATGAAGCTTTTCTAGGCACAGAACCAACGTCGGTGCGAGAAAGGAAAATTCATTTGGAGAGGAATGTGGAAAAAAAAATAAAAAAACAAATTTTGCTTGGCCAACATTTTATGTCTTCAAGTCTTCTTATAGTTTAACGTATTGTATGTTACATAGTTTTCAACGGATTTCGCTCGGGCAAAGAAAAAATTAAACTTTTTTTATGATTTTTATATGCTCGCAGCAACTTTCGATAGGTCATTTTCATATATTTGACATCTCACGGGATCGAGAATCAGAATGTTGTTGTCTTAATCTCAGCTCCAGTTAAGTACTGTTTAATGGAACTATTAAAAATTCCGTCTTGTTGCATAATTCGCTGCTTTAACGAGCAAAAGAAAAAAACGGGAAAATAAACCGCATTAGCACATTGTTGTTATACTGAAATTCTACTCTCAGTTTTATATTTCTCTGCCTTCGCAATGCTTTGCCGCCCTGATTCTGTCGCCGTAAAATAAAAACCAACTCTACATTAATATTCGTTGATGTAATCTTTTACAAATAACTGACACCTTGTTAAGGGGAGGAGATATTTATTATTTTTTCACTTTGGTCCGGCTCATATTTCATTCAATATACCCTCGAATGATTTACTGACTGTTAAGTCCCTTAATGGGTAATTAGAGACTGTGTTTTCACCTGGAATACAGAACATTCCGCATGCGTTGCATAATAGAAAAGGGTTAACCGAAACGTTTCGGAAAATTAGGATTGACTCTTCATCATTCATTAAATTGAAAACAAATTTTTTTTTTTTTCAAAAAAATTACAGAAAGCCCTTTTTGGTTTTGTTCCAAGTAAAAATGGGCCCATTTAGCTCCAGCAACATTTTTGCCGCCGAAATATATTGTAAGTACTTAACAACACAGCTAGAAGTCAGATGGAAAAGCTCTTGTATACATCGGATAAATAAATCAACTACATTTCTTCAAATAAGGATTGCTCCATTCCCAGTCGAAGGCACTTCTTTCGTTTAACCTTTGCTATTTTGAAAATCGCTCTTCAAACTCAAGGAACATGTACCAGAAAACAATATTATACCTTCGCATTCACTTAATCATAATAACATTTGCTGATTGAATTATTTTTCAAAAGTTTTCTTTTCTTTCTTTTTAAACCCTCTGGAGTCACGGAGATTGGGAAAGCCTTCGTCAAATAAAAACTCTCATTCAAAAGTTATGAATAATTTTTCGCTGCGAACGAATTTTACCTTACGGTTTCGGCTTTCTAACTCTATTATAAGTCCCTTTACTCTATTTTCAGCGTTCGCAAAATTAGATAAATTTGGTTTTATTCTCATTAATGTTTGTCATGCGATATCTTTACGATTACAGGTTGCTTTCGTTTTTAAACGGCAGTGTGCAGTAGATATTTCATATATTTGCTTACAATGCGCAATATATTCTGCGGCCAAAACATACGATTCCCATATGCTATTGATTTTTTTTCGATGGCCATGTTTTTCACTCATATATTGAGTCAGACCATTTGATTTAAAGAGTCGCTTCGTATTCTGAGGAACTGTAATCAAGCTTCGGATGAAGCTCCTCATAATGGTTCGCATTCAGAGCAATTGCCGGTACGCTGTCGCTCAGTTAAATGTGGGATGGCCGATTTTTATGCTAATTCACTTGGGGAAAAGAGAGAGCGAATGAAGTATTTCGTGGCAATAAACATTATACCGAGGAAGACTCCAAATGAGTTCATGGGAAGGCAGAGAACTCGACTATATACCTTAATTTACTTCTGAAACATTTTTAATTTATTCACCGAGTAAATGGATTCTAAATAAAAACCACATCACGAATGATATTTCTTTTTCAATATAACAGCTCCGGAGGTTAGTGAAAAATATTTAAATAATCTATGGCGTCGCGATCGTAAACGGTAATTAAACGTACAGAAAAATTGAACATTTACATATATATATTATTATCGCCATTGTCTCTCTAATTAACTCAATTACATAATGCGTGGCCATCTATTATATTTAAATAGCTCCTCGCTGATCGGTGAACAATTTACACTGTGAAAAACTTTCGAGTTTTAATTTATAAAAAGAAGCGCCGGATAAAAAACGCAATTAGACTTTAAATTGTGTCAATGAACACTTTGGAGCTGTTGCTCTCAGAAGCGAAATAATTTTCTAAGAGTAATAATAAACCATTCTGGTCGAGAGTACCGCGGGCAAGCTAAAGAGTAAAATAGAGAAAAATCTACAAGTAAATATTTAAAAAGAAAAAGTTAAGCGAATGTGAACCGACGTGCCAAGAAAAATAATTGCCCGAACCTTTTACTGCCATAACAGTCAAGAGGGATATAATGACCCGTGTGACCTGTTTTTTTTTTTTTCCGCTGAAAAAGGCTCTCTTCATGCTGAAAATGTACAAGTATATTTCCCGCGTTCATAAATTCTGCAGGAAATTTGCTTGTTTCGCGGCGTCGTCCGTTCGCATTAAACCGGCAATAAGGGATGAAATCGTTTGATATTTTCGGGCTCCCGAGGTCGGTTGAAACGTTTAATTTTCTTTATTGACCAAGCTCGCGGGATTATCACCCTCGGAAGCCTTTTCCCTCTTTTCCAACCCATTCTTAAGAATCCGGAACGTTGGTAATGAGAATTTAAACTTGGGTCAGGGCAGAGAACGAAAATGAATTTAATTTCCCGGAGCGATGCTACTTCGATAACCCGATTATATCGGTTGGCGAGGACATCATACGCCGTTGTTCCTTTCGTCGAGTCTGCACGGGGATGGCATCTGCTCCGCGGACCTTTTGCTCCGGCACTTGAAACCTTTTTATTTGTCCCGAGGGGTTCTTCGATTACTCTCGACGGCGGGAATTGACTGCTCACATGCCGAATAGCGACAGTTGATGTCTTCGCAAATTTGACAAAATCCCGCTGATGAGAAAATTTTCTGAATGAATTTCGATATTAATTTTAAATATACGCCAAGTTGCGATCGACGAGGAACGACTAACAATTAAAAAGATGTTAAGTATAATAAAATAATTAAATTATATATTATGCAAATAATTTTTTTATAAATTCTTATTGGAACCTCATGACATAACCACCGCATCATTTTTCCTCTCGGCTTGGGTAAAGAGAAGTGCCTGGGATTTTAAGGCAAATTTAAGCAAAGGGCTTGACAATGATGCTGAATATGCTGATGAGCGAGGGGGGGGGGACGGATGGACATGTTTCGATTTTGGTATTCCCTGTTCGGTTTAGCTACGGGATCTTTTGCACTTCTTGGCCAAGGCAGACTTCCACAGTTTACCAAGATGAGAAAGAAGTTATGGTGCAAGAGGAGCAGATGACTATTTGTTTTCTCTTATAATATTTAATAAGAAGGAGAATCTGATAAACAGGATGCAGCGAATGCTATGGGAACTCGACGCTAATTGTGAGATACATTTAGGGGCGTATTGTGGCAACCGAAAACATTCTACATGTGTTACGAAAAATTTAGTCTATCGTTCCTCATTGTTTGCTTTGATTGTATCATTTTATAAGTCGTTTTCGAGCTGGAGGAGATAATTTATGCCGTTCCACGGAAATAGCTGAAGAATGGCGTTTTCGGCCGTAAATCTTCGTCGGGGACCCTTGGGCGGAGGGGACTCGGTCCAGGTCGGCCCACAGTCGCCCGATTCGCGTGACCCACGAAAGTGAAATTTTTCGATTTTTCCAGCGGTCCAACCTGAACCGTTGGGATCTTGAGAACCTGATTAAGCGATCGATCTGCCATTCGGGATCTGGACTTAAGTGGACCGACCGTTCAATGGTCAATCTTTTCGAGCAAAAGTCAGATTGTTACGTGAACCTGGGAAGTCCCATACTGTAACCCGTAACTACACCTTAGTGCAGCACGGCCTAAACACGAATAGACTAAAAGAGGAATAATAAAAGAAATTATTCGAATTACTAGAAGCCGTGAAATACGCCGGGGAAATTAACGGTCGGTTATACGGACGGTATAGTAGATGTGAAACTCCTCGAGGGAATCTTAAAAAAATTTTAAGCCGGAAATATTAGTTAAAAATCTGACGATTTTTAAGTTCGAATCCCATCTCGGTTCTTTTCCTTGCTTGAAGTGAAATTTTCCAAAAGCAGAATTGTAAAAAAAATTGCAAATAATTTGTATGTCGCCCAAGAATTGAACTTTGCGTCGGGAAAAGTGTCGTGAAGAAAACACGAGGAGGGAAAATAACAGGGACTTCTCGTAAAAAAAATAAAAATCTCCGCGGATTTTTATTACGAACCTGCAAATGATGGAGATGGAAGAGGCCCACGAACGTTGTGGTACGTGATTGGGTGCATGAATTTATCCACAAAATAACATTGGCAAAGATTTTTTTTTTTTTTGAGGAGAAGA
This sequence comes from Ricinus marginatus, assembly GCA_028565995.1. NCBI lineage: Eukaryota > Metazoa > Arthropoda > Insecta > Psocodea > Ricinidae > Ricinus > Ricinus marginatus. The sequence goes on from JAOWBB010006747.1 coordinate 63,829, forward strand.
ACGTTTCGGAGTTTTTCTGGAAACAAACTTTTGGTAAAAGCGAGTTATCTGGTAAGTTGTTTGAACAGCGCATCTTCTGAGCGGCTGAGCCGACTATTTACCACGAACTTTCAAAAAATCCAACTCGATTAGCAGTTTCTATTTAATTTCCAGCACACCATGGCAAAATTTATCGTCCAGAAGATCCTTGATTCTTTGTTGCTCCGATTGTAAATACGAAAGGGAGTGATTCGGTCAAAAGAGGAAAATGGTAAAAATCTGAGCGTCCCTTTGCATTGCAGCTTCTGGATTATTATCCTAGGAAAAAAATTACTTTTTGGAAAGAAATTTCGTTTGCTTCAGGAGTCAATTGTTTTGATAGCATCTGCGATCATGGGGCGTTACATTAAAAAAACGTGCTGCTGCGAAAAGAATGGTTTTGGCAGATGAGAAAAGCTGAACCAGCTTTATCAATGTCCACGACGCTTTCTCCGGTATTTTGCTGCTTTGAAGTTCTTCAGTTTCCAGCTTATTCCAAACTTGCTAGCTGACTACCTTTTTAATGTGTTTTATGTTTTCTTAACTATTTTGTTTGTTTTACTACTTTAGGTGATGAAGTTAATCTTCGAGTAGAAGATTCTTCGGGGCTGTTACTTCTACGTTTATCCGATTTTCTCCCTTCTCACAGAATTTTCCATTTTATCGTGTTTTCTGTTTGTCTTCCAGGAGTCGAACCTTTTTCAGCCGGTTCCTCGCAATAATGCACAAAAGTTTTAAAATGACTTAGGAATGACCACCATTTCACTTCGGTAAGAATGACATTTCTCGTTTGTTTATCGGAAACATTTATTCAAATCGGTATTCATAAAATAATTGGTAAAGCATTCTACGAGGAAGATGATCGTCAAATGCATTGAGACTATTTCTTCACGAAACAAAATCTGAACCACCAGCAATTATTGATTAAAAGGCATACTCTGAAGATTATCGAATAATTTCCTTGAGCGCATACCAGTAAATCGGCCGAATCAGAGGGGTAACCCAAAAAGGCAGTGACAAGATGCTAATTGTAAATAGCAACAAGGTGGATTATGGAAGCAGACGAGGCTTTTCCGGTACGAAAATTGGCCTGGAAAAGGATGAAAGGAATTTTAATGATCGCCGATATAATTTAGCTCAGCGTTAGTTCTCGTGGATCATTTCCATAGACATTTCATCGTTATCCCTCGTCCTGCAGCTCTGGATGTAAAAAAAAAAAAATTCACGTAAGTCATAAAACGTGTTCCATGTAATTTGCTGGAAAAACAAGTCAGAATTTTCCTCTTTGCGGAATTATGGCTACAATTCATGGAAGCTTGAAAAATGTGAAAAAAAATCTTTCCATTATTGTCCAATCAGATTTAATCGAAATTCAGTAAGCTGGAATCGTGAAAATCGTCATATTTCGATATGCTACTCACGGCTAAAAGATCCCCAAGTTTAGTGCTTCAATTTTTGAATTTTAACAGTAAAAATAAATAAATAAATAAAATTATTCGGGTGATGGCGTGTCTGCTAAGAAGCATTCCGAAAAAAAAAAATAACTGTTGGATTAACATTTTCGATACTAAAATATTTTTACATTTGCATGCGTTAAATATGCTGCAAAGATATAAAATTTTTGTGCAATTAGCAAATTTATATATCCTTGTATTAAGGTTCCTTACGGGAATGGGATTCGATCACATCACGATGATGGAATTTTTGGGTACTTAAAAACAGATTCGTATGAAGAGAGATTGTTTTATGAATGAGATACGGAATATCTAAAAAGATAAAATAATTTCCCAAAGGCATAAAAGAATATTTCGTTGGGCGAAAGCATATCTCCCTGACATAAAGTACATTTTTCATTTTTGATCGTTGATTCTTTGTTATAAATTGAAGAAAGTATATTTACATGATCTTGTCGCCTTTGATATGCTTTTCTTAGGGAACAAAGTCTTGGGTTTCACCTATGGGGAATTTTTATGGAAAAATGTATTAGGATGTATGATTTTCTTTATAGCTGAAATTCGTTTGAAGAAGCTTTTAATAGAAAATGAAGCAATTTATTCTTCTTTAAAACATTTTTCTTTTTTTTTTTTTTTTTTTTTTTTTTTTTTTTATGAGACAATCTTGAAGAGCGAAACTTTCCTAAAGCTTATGTCAATATGAGGTGTAAAGTAAGGTTTTAGGAATGATGACGATGGTTTGTAAAAAGGACTTGAAACTTTCCGCGACAAGAGGACTTAAGGACGTTGTGGGTGAAACAATCTTTATTTCCCCGTGCAGGTGCAGTCCTCCTTGTTCCTTCGGTTTGGCATTTCCTCCCGAATCTTTGACTTTGTCAACATTTCTCTACGCTCCATTTGTCTACATTTCAATGCTATCCCGTGAAAAACCGTCTCCGTTCGTGATCCGATCTTTCACTGTCAAGAAGTTGCGGAAGCTAAGCGAAAAGTTTTGGAATACTTTTTGTCATCATTCGAGCGTAATTTTCGTGTCAGCTATTTTCTTCTTCTTTCCAGTGTAGCCAGATCTTAATGTACCATCGGACTGTGCAATATGCGGCGAATTTCCCTGACACAGTAATTTTTCCACCATCACTTTTCCAACGGCCGATAAAAACGATTTATTATTATTTTTTTTACAGGTCCTTTTTTTAAAGCTTGGGACTGGACAGAAAAACCAATCAATGTTTTATTAAGTAAGCTCAACGCAATATTTTATATTTTTACTTTGAATGAATAGTCGCGTGTGCATTCTAAATTTTAAACTTTTGCCTTATTTATGCCTATGCTGTTAATAAGGGGTTTTCTCCGGTATGTTTAATTGAATTAATTTCTTCTTTAGTGACACGAAATTAAATCTGCATAACAAATATCAATAATTAATCAGATTTTTTTCGATTCATACTGAATTTTTCTACTTTTTTGTTTACACTGGATCTGAATGTTGCGGAGAGAGTTTGCACTCCAGATTCGAATTAGTTAAAAACTCCTGCTCTAAAAATAGTCTAAACTAATAAAAATTATTCGTAATGGGTTTTTTAAAACATTTTGAGAGTCATATTAATCATCTGCGGTTTAAATTTTTTTCGTGTTCCCGAATTCTAATCATCCAGGAGACTTCTGCTGCCGAAATTTTCCAAGGGAATTTAATTTAAGAGATAGCAATGGGATTCGCTCTTATAATCTTTATCTCTAATCTCCCCGCATTAAAATTGCATGTGGAGAGCTTTTCATTAAAGCATAAAATTAATTGCATCAACATGAACGTGTTAAAAAGTGCTACAATTTCAGATTTCGCATTTGATTTCGTTTTGAAAATATTTTCGAATATAAAGTCAAGCGACTGAAATTTCAAATTTGAAAAATTGTCCTCAACGAAGAGCAAAAGGTAATTTTGTGGGAAATTTATTCCGCTGTGCAGGAGCCCGAGAACTGATGAATCAACTGTTGAAGTTTGGGGCAGAAAATGTCACACCAAATGTTATACTCTTCTCAATATGGATTGTAACCTGTGATATTCATTATCTGAGTATTATACCATAATTAGCATGTTGAATCCCAGAAATCCCATTATTCTGCTACTGGTTTGTCCCAAGCTTTATCATTATCCGAAAACCAATTCTTCTCTTCAGGTAAATGTAAAATTTGCATTTTATGTTTTTTTATTGTAAATGAAGTAGCGAAAACCAACGCCGTCGATCGAATTTCTTTTTTTAAAATTGCTTCGTCCGTTTCAATAACCAGCGTCAAATTTTAACATCCTAGACATAAATGTTGGAAATACATCGCAATTTCGAGAAAGAAACGATTTCATGCTTCCATATCTCCATTGAAAAATAACAAATAATTGACTTTGATGAAGATCTTTGAAATAAAATAACTGTTCAAGGAAAAGAAGAAATGAAAAATTTAATGGAGATTAAATAATTTAGGTTTTCCTGGAGGGCAGAACTTAATACGAGAATTGGCTGTCGTTAAGAAAAAGGAGGAAAGCTTGCGGCATCAGCGAGAACTTGCAGGCTCCGATTCATCTCCTGCCTTCCTATGCCTCCGAAAGCTGCACAAAAGATTTAGTTTGAAACTTCTCGATTTACTCAAAAGATATTGGAATCCATGCCGAGGCATCTTCTTTAGCTGTAATTTCAAACTCGAAATGAGCGGCCCTCGCGGTTATTATGAATCTTGTAAACTTTTTTTTGCGCCAAATTTGCATTTTGCGGGAATTAAGATCGGTCACTGGAAATGTACTCCTAGGTTAAAGCGAAAAATCCTCGATGAAATCGATAAAGATTTTTAAAAAAAAAATTTTCGAAATATTATCGGAGAATCCTACTAAATGTTGCTTCCACAACATTTTTCGACTAACGTTTAAATTTAGTGCCCTTATTTTCTTTCAACCAGCTCTTATGTACTAATGGATAGACAAATCTGTTTAATAAAAACAAAAACTGGGAATGGTCGGAAAATGTTGGCTTATACGTTTTTGCAAATATTGCACATTTCAGAGATAATTTTTATCCGACTTATTTCACACTTCATGAATTTGTCGTTTGGTTATTTTGGAGAACGAGAATTTTCCTTAAATTCTGAATGAAATTATTGCAAATTGATGTAATAAAAAAATCATATTTTTCCGTAAGAAATCAAACGAAGAGAATTATGCGTAAAATTGAGTCTTTCTGGACCTAAAACGTTATTTTACAAGTTTGAAACGACGCCTGTCTTATAATATATTTGAAACACATATAAAGTGCAGCTTTTTTTGAACAGATAAGTTGTGCCACGGTGATCAATAACTACAAATAATTCCGTTAATCGTTTAAATTTTATTTTTATTTAACACATTCATAGTTGGTTTTCTTCATGTGGAAACCACGGCATCATTTTTTATGACTTTCTTTCCATGTAAATGATTTGCTGACGTCCACTCATTCGTCTTCGTCCTTTATTATTATGGGAATTTACGGCAACAAATGCATCCAATCATGCAGACAACACATTTGCTAGACAGATTTTCCCATTCTGGAACGGGAAAGTTCATCGCGTTCATTCGAACTCATCGCAATAATTCCATCTTGATGACATTTTATCGAAAGCGGTTTTCATGTGACACACGCCGGTTTGCTGCTGAATTATCGCGCCCATTGGGCAGTGATTAACGTCAGCGAAGTCCACGCATTTTCGGGATAATGGGCCCTGACCGTCTTTACATCGATTGTTCTTCGCACTTCTTCGCAGATTATGGCTCGTGAAATTGCTAGCAGTGGACGCAGAGCATGTGATTGTGCGCAATCACATTTTAATGTTAGGATGAACGAAAGAAATTTTCTTCGATGTCATAAAACAGTCTTGTGCTGCCCGTTATTAGCATCTCAGGTGAATTCCCTTTCCGGCAACGCGACGATTATTTGGATATACACTGGTGGTACAGAAATTTGTTTTCTGGATTTTTAAAACCATCACATCAACTGCGGAAGTCACATCCCTAGGTGATCCGACTATATTGCCGGTTGCCAACCAGATCGAGACCAAACACAAGCAATTTTTGGGCAGCTGAATCTCTGAAATTTTTTTTAAACGGCATGAAATTTACTTTTAAATATCAAATATCTCACGAATAGCATGGGCTCATAAAAAGAAAGAGCTCTGGCTGTAATGTAGCAGAATAAAACAAATAATCCCGAAATATTCATTAAATACGGGGCATTAAACGGCAATAATGTTGTCAACGTCAATAATTAGTGTTACAGTTCATCTCTGTTTATGTTTATATTGTTGTCGGTGGGGAGTAAATGTTAATTTTGTTTACATATTCATGCGTTTTAACTTCATATGTTTATTGCTGTATAATTTAAATAGTGGGCCTAAATCCCTTTCATATGCGGGTCCTCGTTAAAATATATTTTTCATTGCCGCGCACGGGATTTTGGATGCCTTCTTCGTCACCTACGTCGAGTTGCATTTTCCAATGATGCGACTTACATTTCGCCCTCGGACAGTGGGGAAACACGTAATAGAATGTTTGCCAGTTTTAAAGATTCTTCCAATTATACCGTTTATATAATTCATCTAACGTAGCACCTCTTTGTTACTACAGGAATTATGACAGTTATTTAACGCGACAGGGTAAAGCTTCGAATTAAAAATTCCGTGAAGAGGTCAATTATGTGAAAATACCGGTGATATGGTATTAATAATAGGTCTTGCGAAGTTTAATTAACAAAATATCAATCTGCAATGCACGCAACCGATTTAGATAAAATCTGGTGGGCTTACATTCATGTACTTCGGTATTTAGCTGATCGAATTGGCGAAAAATTGTGGTATTCTTGTTGGAACAGCTTTTGAGTTGCGGTAAACCGCAAATTTCAGAGTTTTTTTTTTTTTGGAATTTAATCCGCGTGGTATTTATAGAAAGCGATATTTTTCTGCTTTTCATTAAATAGTTATTTAATAAAAGTAGACTGCATTTAAAATTTTATATGAGTATTATGGACTTTTTTCTCTTTAAAAAAAAAAAAAGATTTGATTCTTCTGCTTTCCAGTTTACATTTTGTTTCCCCGGAGTTAAAAAGAGGCAGAAGGTGTATTAATTTATAATTACGATGTGCAAAATCGTAAAAGGCACGAGAGTTGAAGTCGGCCCCTGATTAATGAGCTCGAGTTGAAAGATCATTAATAATTCAAAAATTCCATACAAATCATTAAGAAAGGTTAAAGCTAAGGATTTTATAAGGTCATCGGATGAAAAAGGAAACCCATTTGTAAGATTGATGTATTTGATTTCCCGGATTTTTTCTTTCGGATTTTTCCTGGCTCTCTTAAAATATAATCCAATATTCGAGCATGCACTCAAAACTGAAGGAAAAAGTTGGCTGGAGTGGAAAACGTTGGCGGGAGAAAAATGCAAAATTTCATCTTCTCATCATCTGCGGACCAGCGAATTTTTATCTTTAAACAGTGTTTTTTTTTTTTTTTTTTGTCATTCCGTTTTGTTTCAATATGTAAAATCAAACTGTAAAATTTTATACAATACCATGGGTTTTTTTTTGGGTATAAATTGAAATTCTGAAATTTTTAAATCCTTTTCCCCTTTTCCGAAAGTACTATTCCGCCTCCGATAAATTTTAACGCAAATGAGACCTTTTTTGAGAATTCTATGCTGCCAATACTCGGAGCAACAGCAGCAGCAGCATATGCTTGATAAAATCCATATGAAAAACTGCGGATACTTCACTTGATGTTTTATTTTATTCCAATTTTCGCTTCTCGAAAAGTCCTCCGTGATGAATGTTTATTTCGAGTTAAATGCCGCACTAAGCGTAAAATACGATTCGAAAACGAGATCTAAATCGAAAAAGAATATTAAGGGTTCTTCACATTCATAAGGCTCTTTGCATTAGGAGATTCGCATTTTCCTTCTAAACATTTTCCAGCTAATTATTTTTTTTTTTTTTTTTAATGAATTTTCGCACATTAAAAAATATTCTGACTTTTGTCATTTCCCTTTCCGGCAAATACTGGCACAGTTTCATACAAATTTATATCCATCACAGCGATAGAACGTACGGATTTAAAATTCACCGCCATATAATCTGAATTGTTTCTCTATCATAAATTTTTTTTTTTTTTTTTATTTGCCACACCGTCATCAAATGAAATTTCAGCGTTCGCTTATGCAATACATTCTCAAGTAAAATTAGATTTGTATCTCAAAGTGAGTAGTGATGGAAAGCTCAAAATAAGAAGATATGGGAAGCCGTCGCATTTAGGAGTTTAATTATCGTGCAATAAAAATTAGTATTTTGCAAACGATTTGGAAAATGAAGAAGAGCGAAATTAACATTGCTGAAGTAATTAGTCGCTAATTTGGTGCCGTTGACGGTAGGTTGCTGCTGGGAAAATGCCGAAATTTTTTCCGTTCAGGCAATGCCTCGGGCATAGACACTTTCATGAGCTTTATTACCATATCCCACGGTTTGAATTTTTTTGTTAATGTTTTCACCGTTTGCATATAAGAAGAGCGTTGCACGTAAAGAGTGTAACAACTTTATATCAAGTGTGACGCCACTTCAGGGCAGTATGTGTTGAGGAATATTTCTGAGAGTTCGGTGATCTCAGAATAAGTGTCTTGTTTTTCTTAATATTCTAACATTTCTCGAGACGAAACATTTTATTCGTTATCTTCATCGGCACTTCCCCACATTGCTTTCAAATCCTTATGTAGAATCCCCTTTAGACTTGTTCAGGCAAAATGATCTCAATTAATTTCGTTTTCTCATGATGTTCTCTTTGCTTCAGTCAATTCACGCGTGTTTCTGTCAGTTTCAATTTAAAAATGTTATATGAAAGATTCTTCTTTTTTTGTTAGCTTATTTTTAAAGGGATTGACTCCTTTCAATCCTTTGTCAGCGGTCTTAGATGCATTACATCTCCAATATTAAATTAAACACGTCACAGATAGGAGTAAATTGGTAAATAATATGAAGCAGTCAAATAATGCATCTCAAACAAGTGCGTCGAGCACATTAACGGACCTTTTTTTTCTAAAACGTTATGTAGTTTTATCATGGGAAAGCTTATTTTCTTATTACTTTATTTGGAAGTTATTAATATCGGAATGTCGTGAAAACATTTAGGTTTTAAATAATTTTTACTCTTCCTCGGTTTGCCGGATTTTCACTTTTTCAGCATGAATCGACGCCGATGCAATTTGATCACATTTTTTAAAATTTTTGTTTTACGCATTTTAAATAAATATTATTCCGTTTTAAGCTCTTTCACGATGTCAATATTAATTATTTTAAATTAGTAGCAATGGGATCTTTGTTTCGGATTCAGAAAAACTGATTCACCCCATCCAAAAGAATTTAAGTAACAATAAGTAGAACAATTTTAAATAAAATTACTTTTATACGGGGTTGTTTAGTATAGTTGGCGTACGCAAATATGGCATGAAAAATGTGTTTTAATTGATATATGCGAATAGTTGTTTTTTTTGATTAATCGACTGCTCTGCAGGACTTTCCGCAATTTCGCTTCATCCGAAATGCTGACAATGTGCACATAATATTTCAAAAATATATGCAGTAGGTTCTTTTATTACCGTCCATAAATTTTTCCAGAAAAATATAATCTCCATAAAAAAGCTTCATTAAATTCTCTCTTTGTTATCTGTTTCCAGTAACACATTAAAAGCGATTTTCCTTTAGATATCCTGTAGACTAAATTTTGAATGTTTCAGCTTCCGCCACATTTTTATTACATAGTACAAGACCATCTAAAGCATGATTATTATGTACTATTTAAAATTTTAAATTTCTGATCAGTTTGAACCACAATAAAAAACTATCGTCTTAGCTTTTATTGACTTATAAATGTGATAAAAAGAAAAGGTAAGCAGTTGTAGGATAAAATCGAAAGTGTCGCGTGGAAAAAAGAATATTTAATATTTGTAAAGATGATAAAAGACATAAAGTAGCGGGAACATTAGATGATAATGTAAGTCGAAGGAAAATAAATGGCAAATGGATACGTTCGGAGCCTTCGGCTTGCATTACATTATCCTAAAATATTTTAAAAAATAATTTTTTGCCAGAAAAGCGGAATTGTAATAGTTTATATTCCGAAAAGGGTCAAAAACAAAGTTTTGATCAAGTTATTGTGTAAAACACTCCATACAAAAGACTGAAACCTGTGTTTAGAATTTTATTGCGCTGAAACGCGATAAAGGCAAAGATCTATCTGCAAGTGTGAAACAATAAAAAGAAGTGAACTCTCGAGAGAGGAAGGGAACCTGTAAAGTTGGCTCTCCTGCACGGAGGAAACCGTAATGTTCGCTTCCCATTCTACTTTTTCCGTTATATTTTCTGTTTATGCTCCTTGGGAAGAGTCTGAAAGTCGCGAAGAAATCTAATAATGCAAATCCCGCTGTTTTAGCTTTTCAAGTAATACATTTGCCTTTATCCACTTTAATGCAATCAACAAACGAAATCGGAAAAAAATTGCGACCCGAGAAATTTTTTTCAACGTAATAACCTTGTTATTGTTCGAAACTGAAAGGTAATTAATACTTCTGTTCCGAAACAAACTTTTATGCGGAATAACTGAGTGCCTGAAATATTTCAGTTATACTGGATCAGATGTATTAAGAGTAAAAGATTCAAAAGTTTAAATGTGTACTTCCTTGTCCTTGAAATTTTTCGGATTAACGGTTAAGTTTTTTTGTTTTGACTCTTCACAATATTCCAGCACCTATTGATATAAGAAATAATACTTCAAAAAAATACTCACTCCCAACATCACAACGCTTAAACCCCAGACGCAAATTCTCAGCCGTGATTGGTTAAATTTTCTCATTTCACAATTTAATTAATAAAACTTCCAGGATATCTACAAATTTGCTTTATGTTCACACGATGTGAATAGGATTGCTCGATAGGAGAAGTAGATAAATAAATATAATTTCATTCGTTAGGGAGCTTATATTCACAACATGCGAACGTGTATTTTATTGCGCTTTCTAAGAAGCTGCAATTTTCGTATAAATGTAGCAGTCTCATTAAAATCTCGTGAACCGCAATAATTTTTCCGAATATGTTCAATAAATTTCAAAAAGAAAAAAAGCAAATCCTCAACACTTACACGTATGGTAAACATTTCATTTTCTCAATTTTAAAATAATTCAGTACGCTGTGTTCTTTTAAAAGGGATCAAAAAAATTTTTTTCTTCATAAAAAATCATTTTACCTTCATTTGCTCATTTAGAAAGTTGACTCTTCATTGAAATGCCGGGAAGTGTAATATAAGAATTTTGATGATGGAACCAGTTTCAAGGTGCAACATTTTATGCTCCGGTTCTGCGGCTAATTCGAACTTAATTTTTCCGCTGCTGGAATCTTTACTGTCTCCATTCCCTGCCGCGAGATAAAATTTTGTGGGCGGTAAGTAAAAGGAAAGGACACATTTTCAAAATTCCTCGCGTCATATGGAAGAGAGAGACTCCCTAATTTCCGGTTCCGGTGTGTTGCCAAACGTTTCTCCGCACTTCCGGAGGAGCTGCGAGCATTTGTAGGAGTTTTCCTCCCCGAAATTGAGAATTTTCTCTTTTGACGCAGTCATAATCCGTCTAAATATTAAACTTTCGGAGAAATTTTATGTTTTGTAAGGTTTATTTTGAATCGTGAAACTATTCTAAACGGAAAACATCGCACTAATTATGGCTTTTGACGTTTTCCGGTTCCATTTAGTGAGGGATAGGCATTCCGTTGCTTACTTGTTGATAACTTAGAGCTTGCATTTTGAAAAGCGGTGTAAGATCCGTCTCTCAGGGGACTCATGACAATTAATTATTCAAATAAGTCTTGCTATCATTATTGTAATTTTTTTACATAATTTTTTTTAATCTCTTCACATTGAGAAACAAAAAATCAAATGCGTCTGCACAGGATCATCTACAGTAGAGCGTCATTTAACCCGATACGTCTGACAAATTAAGGTGAAACATCGTTCAGAGGAAGCTTCCATTTCAGGCGTCTTTCGATCCGATTAATTAACGGTAAAAGGTAAATCTCAAGAGCTGAAAACGGAAAGTTCCATTTAAGAAGTGCAACAAGTTGAACCGAGAAGGCAATGCAATCGATCGGAGTATATTTTAATGCGGAAAAGTGATTTCCATAAGGCACAAAGAAAAACGGGACGATGAATGGAGATGGTGAATCCCATTTTGGGGATATGTCCCCATCGTAAATATTTATTTCGTGCAGAGCAAATCTGGCCTCGATGGGCATCTTTCAAAGCGTGGATCCGCCTAAAATTATGACGCTCCCGGAATCCTTGTCGGTATTAGAAATCCATTGAAATCCAAATATTCGATTTCCATTTTATTATATTCAATTTCTTTGACACGAGACAATCAAAAATGTGAGTCACAGTGAGGGAACGAAATTATATATGCACCATTAATGTCGGAAACAGGAATTGTAAAACCCCAAATTCCCGTCTTTTAAACAATTCTATAAATCCATATAAAATTGAAGCTTTTTTTTTTTTTTTTCCGCTGCCGAAGTGAAATTTGAAGTGTGGACCGATTGAAATTTGCCTGGGTTTCCTTTTTTTTTCAATAGGAAAAAAGACATTAAAGTTTAAAGCCCATAAACTTCCATCCACTTTCGCGTATGAGAGCTTTTTAAGCGTTTTAAACGAACGAACAAGAATGTATTTTTGAATTATGGCTTCGGAAAAAATATAGTGAACTCCAAATTTATTGTGAACTTTCCGCATTTTAACCCGTTTAATAATTTATACAACGCAAAAGTGTGCTATAAACCTTGAAAGGTTGAATAACGTTCGAGATTTAACATGTTGAGGGCGATGTCGAAGGGTTCAAAAATATATATGACTATCCTATTGATAAGGGATGATATGTAAAACTCGGAGTGGGATTATTTAAAATCTCCTATCCGGAGAAGAAATTTCTTGAACAAACCATGTCGTTCACAAACCAAGCTCAATTCGTAAAAAAAAAAAAAAAAAAAAACTGATAAAGATTTTCCTTTTTATGCACTTTCTGCCTTAAGCGAATTTATTCTTTTCATGTGATGGTATCGAGCGATTAATAAATGAATTTTATTTTCCACATTTTCACAATAGAAGTAACAACTTATTTTCACAACGACGTCGGTTATTCGTGACTGCTAAACGTATTTATTAAATAAAAAGTTTGAATTACTGTTATGTATCACAATCGGTATTTTCGTGACGGCGATTAAAATTAAGGAGGAATATAGAAATTATCGGAGGAAAAAATAATAAATTAAATCACGAGATTAAATTTAATAAGGTTTAATATTTTTTAAGTGAACGAGAAAGCTCTGAAATATTCATGAACTGTGACATCATGGTCATATTACTTGTTTAGAAAGATATTTTTAAGCTCGACCGCACAATAATACTGTAAAACTATTTAAGAAGAAAATAAAGTGAAAATTTTTTTGTATTTTTCTGGTTTCTTTTTGTCGCCATTTTTTTTTCTCTCATATAACCCTGATATAGCTAATGTTTTAATGAAAACCGTCGAAGTTTATCGTTGCCTTACAAATTTTACAATGACAAAGCAATATCCGGATAGTTTTGCTCGTGAAAAGAAGATAATGTGTTATTGCTGCTGTGATTATGTATGAGTTGTTTGGTGTATCAAACCTTGGCGCAAACGTTTTAAAATCTTTGCACAAATCTAAAGCAATTTCGAAATTTTTTCATCATTGTTTAAATAATCAGTAATGTAAAATAGATGTGACAATCAAAGACGTGAAAGATATTTTTTTTCTTTTTATCTTATTAATGCAAGGGTTATAATAAAAGCAATGCTGATAAATTTTTGTTTCCGGTTTTAGATTAAAAAAAAAACAGAATCTTTTAGGGTCTTTCCCTTAGGGATGGTAAACTCGTTCGATGTATTTTCAAGACTTGTTAATCCCACATAAATCATAAACTTTTCAATACTTCGGATTATTTCTTTCTCATTGTGGAATTTTTCCATTTTTGGAATGGAAAAAAAAGGCTCTTACACGAATGTGCAAACCTTTAATGGAAAATCGAGTTTTTTTTACCTTTATTATTTCTCTCTAGTCATCCAAAATCCGCCTTTTATATGAATAAATCGATCCTTTAAATCCCATGGATTCGGGGATTAATGTTTTTTTTTCAGGATTCATTCGGTGGTTAAGCTTTTCTTGCATTTTAGTCAGTGTAAATACTTTTAATTAAAGCGGCAATATCGTTAAAAGCAATTCATTTAATCCAAACTAAGGTTAAGTGATCTATTGAATATTTTCGGTGCTGGTGATATGAAATAAAATCTTAACTGAGAAAAGTCATGTACCTGATGATGCGGCATAGTATTTGTCTAATATAAACTTGGTACAGCAATTAATCAGAATATACCGAATAATGTAGAGAAAACTTAATCTTTCACTAAACTTGATTTATATAGACCATAAAGCAGGAGATCAGAAGTAATTTTATAAGCAGTTTTTTCGACTATTCAGTTTGATGTATTTGAATTCCATAAAAATTAATTACTAATTAATTTTCTCAATTAACATGAATTTAAGCTTTTCATTTCTTTGTGGAATTGGAGAACTGGTAAATATATTTTCTTTTATTTTTAAGAGTAGACAAATAAATAAACTGTCGAACAAAATTTTCCTTTTTCTCCTGCCATGGGTAAGAAGCATGTTGTAATTTATTCGACGTGACTTATACAACTTTGATTCTCCTCTGGAAGAGAAAAATTTTCTAATTTATCCGACTGCAATACATCTTCTAAATTACTATATGTACCTTCCCGGTTTTTCCCCATTTCTATATGTATGTCCCATTTTATACATTTATTAGTCAATAATGCCCATGACTGACGACACTTAACACATCATCAGCCTTTCAGCGTATCGTAAACACAAAAGTTAAACATAATTTGAGCTTAAATTGGTATTTAAATTAATCTATTAAGCGAAGAAAATTCGTTAAGCACAAACCTTACTGTCATTAATATTATATTTTTTTTTATCGCAAATTCATATGTCCGGATATCAATGAAGAAATTTCGTCATAATTCTTAGAGTTATTAAATTAAAGGCATATTATACTTAAAAAAAAATTATCAAAAATAACATTTTTATTTCTACTTTTTAGGAAAATTTTTATTTCATTCTTAAATATATCACTACACTGAAAATATTTTTTCACATTTTACTGTTTCATATTGTTGTGTAATGCAGAGAAAATTCTAAAATATAATTAAGAAATTCTTCGATATAGGTTTTTACCTTATTATTACAAAGTTCGAGAAATTCATCGTTCTATTCATATTTGTTATATGATATATAATTATTAATAATAACGGGGAAGCTCTTGCGTACCCCGGCTCTAACGCGAAAATACTGGGGGCTTCAAAGTCTTAGGCGATGAAGAACATGAATTAAAAAAGTAAATTGCAGCAATCGATGGGAGTTTTTTTAGTGAAATTTTTGCTTTTAAGTGGTGGAAGATGCCGAGGAAAGCACGTAGCTCACGCCTCTCCTTCGATTTTTCTTTTTGCTCCAAAACAGATGAGGAAAGGCGACAGAAATCGCGATATTGCTGCAGTGAAAAATTTTGTGGGGAGTTTCCTCCACCCAACGGAGCCTTGGGCGCTTCTGATGTGCAATCAATCACAAGTTTCGAAAATTTTCTCGTCCAAAGTAAAGTCACATAATTATTTCGGCATCGGAAAGCTTTTTAGACCGACGTGCAGCAAGCTGTTTCTTCTCTTTTAAATTCCCTTCGGGTTCTCATAATCGGCGGATGAAAATCGCTAAATAATCGACTGTCATTCTGGAAATGCCTTTTCCGACATTAACTTAATGCAATTTTTACACATGAATTTAAAAATCATTCCGAATTTGCTTCCGATTATAATTTTTGAGTTACGTGCCTTATTCTCTATTTTTTTTTATTAATATGAACGAATAATTTCTAGGTTAATAAATTAAATTTTTGTTTTCTTAGCTTTCTGATTAAGGTTGAACCATTTTGAGTTTAGAAAATATTAGTAACGATCAAGATTTCATTTCTGAATAGTTTTTCTGCCGTAGGGGCAAAAGCAAAACTCTCAGTCGCACATCCGACAAAATTTAAAACTTTAATTATTATTATGGTTATCAAAATCCAATTAATTTCTTTATATTAATATAATCACTATAATTGTGTCATTATTATTTATGAATTATTGTCGTGTCTTATTATGCAAGTAGTTAAAAAGCTCTTATCAAAAGAATTTAATTACCGGAAAATATTGGCGTTTTTACTCGATACAGTAAATACCTACGTTCTTTTTATTTAGGTTTTAGCTCTTGTTGAAAGTAAGGCGCTTATAATGGAGACAAGTGACCGGTTCGTCGCCAATTCTTCCTTTGAAAGTGTTGAATTTATCCCAGAATAAAACTATGGTTGAAAAGATTCAGCTGCAACCTTCCAGTTCCAAATTAAAGAGTAACGGATTTCCCTGTCGCCTAGATTTTCTAATTTGTTTTCACAAGAAAGTGAATTTTCCAAAAGGTGTAGATAAGAAAAGGTTTATGAAGGTGCAAATTTAATTTCGCATTCGTGATATGAAAAGACGAAAATGAAACCTTCCGGGTAGAAAGACGGTGTTTTCGGGGCTTTCGTCATTTGTATTTTGCAGTTTTATTATTTAGAATTATGCGAACCAACCCTATTTTACTAATTACATATACGTGAATTAGGCAAATCGTATTACTGTTTTATCTACTGGCGGAAAACATCAGTTAAACTGACAGCCTAAGACGGCGTTCATAATGTGAATATAAATGGAGAGTTAGTTGAGTTTCATGCTTTAACTTAAAACGCTTATCCATTATTATAATTATTATTAAGTCACCATATTTGCACCATGTACGACATTTTCGGTTGTCCGTTGCAATTTTTCTCCATGTATTTTTGCTCGTTGTAACATAATAGTTTTCCTTCTCGTTATTTTTTTGTGGCCGTCCGTGGCAGACTTGGGTTATCTTGCGAGATGTACCGAAGGAGCATTAGTAAATGTCACCGACATTGTGCGGATCTTTTTGCGGTTTTTCGTCTCTTCTTGTCTAGTTACTTCCGATTTAGCATCCCAGATAGGATTTCAGACGACATGAAAGGGGTTGCGGTTTAGTCCGCCCGAACACCTTGCTATTTTACCGGAATTGTCCTAGATTCTCCCCTGTCGCCTTCGGTACACCTTCTAAACCTTATTTTTGGTGAAATATTCCTCCTGCATCCTCACTCCGTCGCTTTACAATCTCCATTTTTGGGTGGTGAACTCGAAATTTTTAGCTCATCGAATACTTTCGAAGATGTTATGTATCGAATTTTTGAAACCATTACTTTTAATAATGTGAGATCGTGCAATGTAGCCCGAAGGATAGCCATGCTTTCCCAGCTTGGCTCGGGGCGGAAGGCAGAAAAATTCGATTACTTAGCATCAGTCCGTGAGTCCCCCGGGACAACAGCTGCTGGTCCCAATTTTCATGGCGAACCATCCTCGGCAATTTCTCAATAGAAATGAAATCAGAGTTGCCAAAAGGCGAATTTATTTGCATAAATCAATCCATTTCCAACTATGCAGGGATTGATTGCTTGCAGGAGCAATTTTTTTTCTCCTTTTGCATCTTCCCTTCTGAAATACACGGTTCATCAGAATATTTAAGCTTATTTCAAAACCTAAATGGAATAAATATTGAATAACATTTTAAACTTGTCCGAAATCAGACTGCCGTGGTCATCTTTGGAGCATTATCCACCTTCTTTTTTTAACATTTTGCCGTATCGGAGGAAAGTGACCGTTTTTTAAAAGGATGTTAAAGCTGTAAAATTAATGATCCGCATAGTTTTTTTTCAACCTCCTCTGTCTGCCCAGAAGGTTATTTGCAGTCAATCAAAGCAATTACATGAACAATGAACTCGTTAAAAGAAAATTCTGAGGTAAAATATTACGCTTTGTAAAGCGCATGATTTGCTATAACTTTCCAAAATTTTATTGTACTAAAAAAAGACCAAAATTGTCAGTAACTTTTTATTTTATTTCCAACTGGGTATAATTATGACAATTAGATAGGAAAAAGTTTAAAAATTTTATTGTTATGCAAAGGGAACAATTTAAAACAAAAAGTAAAAAGAAAAAGCCGAGAGTTTTCACGTAATTTTTCTTATGTATAATTAAAATAAAGTCTCTTGGCTGAAAATAAGAACATAAAACCATTAGCAGAATTCTAATTTCTTTTGATTCTTTACGACTGAAAAAAAAATTTAACAAAAAAATATATTATAATTAGGAAAAAAATATGCTCCAAATTCGTGGTTTCGTTGGTCGTGATAATGGAAGTTAATCAAAGTGCATGTAATTTTTTACATATATATACACACATTTATCATAATTACCTAAATGTAATATCTAATTATCTGTATTAAAACATTTGTTGAGGTTTTAAAGCTTTGGGTCATATTTTTGCATGCACATACATATTTGTGAATAATCGGATTTGCGCTTCTACAAGATTGTGGCGATTGTTCCGATACATGAATCGACACTGTTACAAAAACATACAGGGCTTACATGTAGGAGAAATGCACATAAAACAGATTTGGTTTTATCTATAGTTATGAGCAATAAAAAGACGTAATGTCTTCACCTATATTTACAAATCATAATGACTTATTTTTTAGGTGTCTGTGGATAAGAATGAGAAATTAATCAGCTGTACGCATTTCTGTTTAACGCAAAAGCTACAAATTTCCTGTCGAAATGTGAAGACTAATTAACCATTTGTTATGCCATTCAGGATTTGCTACTAAATTGTTAACTATTAATCAAGATTGTTCGTTAATATAAGATACAAAATAACGTCTGCTCCATCGTGAAAATCAATTTAGGGGCTAAGCATCGAACCTTTCTTGTGGCAATTCCTCTCGTAATAAACCGGTAGCAATAAAGCAGTTATCATCTCAATTCTGCAAAAATAAATCTTTTTCCTTCTGCTTTTCACTACGAGGATAAGAAAATTGCCTTTATAAAATAAAATATTACGTGGGAATTTTGAAATTGTTTTCTCTGGCTTTTTGTACATATTTCCAAATCGATATTTATTTAACCGTTTGAAAAAGAGGTGTATATATATTTATATCCCCTCTATGAGTTTAAATTAAGAATATGGGACTACTGTAGGAATGAATTTAAATTTTTAATTTTACATTCACAATTCAAATGAAGCAATATTCACAAAAAAATAATTTTACAATAAAACAATTAATGTCTGGGTTTGAGAATTAAAATAAAACTGCAGCAGAATCAGCAAATCGGTCAGTTTTAAAAAAAAAGGAAAAATCTTTATTGTGTGAACATTATTACTTTTTCATTTATTTTCAATTAAAAACTGCAAAGTCAGAAGGGGATTTAGAAGACAGTTTCCTTTTAGGTTTACTTTTTAAAATAAGTGAGAACATTAACTAATACCCGATGGAAACAACCGATGCTAAAATCGTCTGTTGCTGAAGCGATTGTATAACCGGTGTTTTGGGGATAATTTTATTTTAAATTAAAATTGCGGGAGCTTTTTACAATGTAAAGGGCTTTAGTAAGGTTCGCAGTGGAGACATAAAAAATCACCCAAGATTAAGATTAATTGGCGGAATCAATTTAAACTTATTTATGACTCTCATACAGTAGTCCTCCGACGATTGAAATCCTTTGAGCCGAAGCTGTCTCATAAGGCTTCTAAGGATATTCCTCCGAAGCTGAGCTGTTATAAATGACAGAGTTCTTTCCGATCATTATTCCCAAATTTGTACAGTTTTCACTTGCAGAAATGCGAATTGATATGAACGTCATCCGGCGAACCCAAAGTTACAGTGTTTTACAGATGGACCCCTACACCTCAGACGGAACGGTAAAACAATTTTTTCCCTTTTTTAGCTCTTCCAGTTTTTTTTTTTTGCCCGGTTTAAGTTCCAGCAATTGCCTTTTGATTTAGAAGATGGATTCCTTTCATCCTCGCTTTGCGAACCTTTTCGGTAACTTGTCTTTTTCAGTGCTTTACATATATTTCCAAGAGTATCAACCACCGGGAAGAGATGTCGGAAACCTAGCCTCCAGATTTCCAACACCGAATATTATCGGAAGCACGCGGAAAGATTTCTCGTAAGATTTTGTGGGATCCCCATTTTCAAATTTTTATCTTAAAATGAAGTCTTTGCTATGGGGTGGAAGAGAAATTTTTGCTGGTTGCAAATGAAAGCTGAAAATGCTGTTGGAACTAACTAATAACATAAGACCTGTGGATCTTGTCCGAAGTGTGACACTCATAATTACCTAACCCGAAGCGTCTCCCTGGCCACAGCTTCTTCCATTTATTAACTGAATCGGCGCGATTCCCCACGGACAAAATTAATCAAAACCGTTTTATTCCCCGCGGCTATAACACTGGTTATATTAATATAATCTAATTTTTTACACGGTTTTGGATAAAATTTTCACCGCCAGCCATTTCATTTTTTTTTTTTTTAAATTTTTTGTTATCTCCTCAACAGCAATACCATGCAGAATGCTCTGTAATTTATCTATTTCATATTCTCTTTGCTTTAGCGCGACATCTCACGCACGTGCGACGTTTTAATGGCGCGAAGCAAACCCTCCTGCAACGCAGAACTGTTGTTATTTTCCAGCCGAATTTTGCGGAGTGACAAGATCCGGTTTCCCGCGACAAAAGCTTCGCCAAGGAAGCGAAGATTTTCGGAAGCGCGCCGACGTTTTCACTCTTGTTGTCGTTTCAGAATGAAGATTTT
Organism: Ricinus marginatus; assembly: GCA_028565995.1. Classification (NCBI taxonomy): domain Eukaryota; kingdom Metazoa; phylum Arthropoda; class Insecta; order Psocodea; family Ricinidae; genus Ricinus; species Ricinus marginatus. The sequence goes on from JAOWBB010006747.1 coordinate 84,222, forward strand.
CACGTGTCTGTTGTTCCTCGGAGGAGTTGCCGTCGGCCGCAGCATGTGCCCCGAAAGCTGCAGCTGCAGCCTGGATGATCGAGGCCGCAGGTTGGTCGCCTGCAATCGCGGCGGCTTGTCCGATCCCATACCCATATCATCGATGGATACCGATGTAAGTATTGATTCACCAGGAACTTTCGCTTCCCGATGCTCATACCTCCTTTGAGAAACTATTTCCATTTCTGGCAAGAATGTCCATCCGATTTAATTTTATTATCTTTGCGTTTTGGACTGAAATTCTTGGGATATCGAAGAAAAGTTTTGTATCTCAAAGCTAGGACCAACCAACTCGGGGGAAGTTTTAGTTTTGCCTTCTCCCGTGGCCCTTCATCCTCGACTTCCATGAAACTTGACGGATGTTCAAGAGTATTTTCCGGCAGCAGCAAATGCTGCCACTCTTTTCTCAAAATTTTCACTTAACTTCATCTGAAATGTGTTACGTTCGTTCCACGTTTCAACTTTTTTTTTTTTTTTTTTTTCAAAACGTTGCATCAATCTAATTTAATTTTTGAAGCGTTCACCTTAAGAATGATTGAAATGTTAATAAAATTATTCATCCGAATGGGTTTTGTTACGATTTAAAATGGTGTTGACAAAAATATTTGAAGATCTTGACGAAACAAACGAGAAAAATGAGCTGACACTGAGATTTTTCTCGTTACACACTTAAAACTGAAAATTTTAATTATTTTCAACTTGGGTGTTTCGTTCGATGCTTTTTTGAGGGTGACCACAGTGCCTGATTTCAAAGCGGAAATTCTGCAAAAAAAGCTCTTCCGCATTTTACTAATTCTGACAACGAGGGCGATGTACAATTCTTAAACGATTTTCATTTCCGAAGCTTTTCGACTTCGGCTTCGCGATGTCGATTTTGTTTTGATGGCCCTAAATAAATAGCGGTTGAATTGAACGAAAAGACCTGCGAATGATAAAGGATGATCGAGTTTTATTTAAAAAAGTAAAGAGGTTTCGTGCAGTGTGCAAAGTTCGTATCTCCGACTGTAAAGCATTGTTAAGAGTCAGCAAAGTTGAAAGTGACAAAGCGTAGTTTTAGCACTCGAAGGCAGAAGGATTTGAGATACGGGCAGGATCGAATGGGATTTTGGTTAGCGTCGAAACTGGTCCCGAAAGAATGTTTTATAAGCGTCCAGACGCCGTTGATGCACGATCGGTATTTGAATGTCTTTAGAATTTCGGAGAGACACGTTCCATCGCTTTTGAATAATGGCCGTGTTTTCTTAAATGTTTGAAATCCGTCTCCACCTACCATAAGCGCTATTTCCTCGCTCTTGTTTTGTGCAGGACAATGTTGGCCGGTAAAATGAATGCGGAACATGTGAATGAGTTAACTGTCCCTTATTCGTACGGTTTCGTGCATTTTTAAATATTTCTGCGGCAAGAAAGTAACTGCAGTTTTGATTTACCCTAAAAATCCCATGATTTGTTAGACGGTTTCGGATGCGAGTGCCATCCAAAAGAAAATGGCTATGTTCGTATATTTCTATTTACGTATCGAGTAGCTTACGTTCATTACTCGCATCTTATTCAAACTTTATTAAACCATTCAAGGATTTTAAATATCATTTAGAAATGGTAAATACAAAGTTGTCTACGGTGCAATCCTTTCTTGTGTTAAAAAAAAAAAATATGCACGTATGATAAATGGAATCGGAAAGAAAAAATTTTAGAGTCTCTTATGAAAATTTTCCCCATTGAAAAACATATTTCGGGTATAATTTATATTCTTGTTATTCTGGCAGTGATGTCATTTCCTCCGGAACAAGTGATAACAATTTTGATTGATTGTTTACAAGAAGACAAGCGGTGACGAAGAAATATTTTTGCTTGCATCAATCCACGTTTATTTTGAGGAATTTCAGTGCAAAGAAGGAATACAAGAGCAGATATACATGAGAACTCTTTTCTCGGTTCAAATTCCTAGGGAAAATCATTTTATGCTTCCTTCGCATTGACCCAAAGGTGGAAGAACGATGAACGAGTGCATTTGAAAGCTGCAGTGATGGAAGAAGCGCAAACAAATTGGGGGATAAGTGTCGATTGTTAACGATGAATTACGCTGAGCATTGTCTTTAAAGCAAGACAAAGCGATATTAAATTAAAGGAAAATAAGGAATTTCGGAGCGGGAAAATTTCTGACGTGATTTGAGCAACGAACAAGCACGTGCCGCTGGTGTCGGTAAACAGGGAAAAGTCAGATCCCTGTTGATTTTGCGAAAAAAAATGCAAAAAGGTGAATGGTTCATCAATATGGAAAGGCGTTTCCCGAAAAGTTATCCTCCAAAAAAGGTTGTCGATCCCGGGTGGGGGTTAGGCAGTTTTTGAATTTTTCCAGTACTGCACTGCAAATTTAAGTTGTCGGTAAATGTAAATGTCGCCCGAACTGGAATAGCTGAAGCAGTTATGGGAAAAGTTAAAAAATTATTTAATTTAAAACAAAAAAAAAAAATTAAAATTTTCAGTTTTTCCTCATTTTCTCACCTCGGTCCTTAGTTTTGATTATAACGTATTAAAAATTGAACCGAGGGATGAATCGCTAAAGTTTTAAGCAGCTTTTGTCTTTTCATAATGCAGGAGCAGTGCGAATAGCTTTCGCACCTGACCCGCTAAAATGTTTCGTTAAATGCAAATGTCACTGAAGAGAATCCGATCCCGTGCGTTCCCCGTGCAATCCCCAGGTGAGCATTCGCGAGAGACTATCAATTTTCCACAGCAATAAATCGGATATAACAATTTCAAATTAAAAATTTAGGGGGTGATCTGTTAGAATACTAAAACTTGTCGTTGCTTGCCCGAAACTGGGATTCAGATTTGCATTCGTAGTTTTTTTCCTCCGTGAATAGATTAGGTGAAAGGAATGAGGATTGTGCGCATATCGCGAGGCACGGGTCTTCGAGTCAGCGTTCGCCGTATGACGCGGAAGCGATGCATAAACTCGCCCGTAAGCAAACAGCAACATCTGATGCTTGCGTGAGGTGTGGGCCGTTGCTTCGCCGCCGGAGCATCGGAATTCTCGCCACTGGGGACAATAAATGATTGATTTCATGTGCGATGCATCATTGATAAAGTTAAGGAGCCCACACTCTGCCTCGAGTGGATATAAACTGCAGGTCTCGGTTTTTTATTTGATATCGAAAGCGGTGGAGCGCCTTATTGAAAAATCGTCCCTTTTTCTGGTTAAATAGGGTCGAAGGAACCGGGAACTGTAACGCACAAATTTCGAAGAGTAGCTGGGCTCTTATCCTCGAGGAGAGCACAACCCGAAAGTTTTCGAAAGGTTATAAGAAAGTTTTGCATCCCGGATAAAATGAAAAGAGAAAATAGCGCGTTTTATCTGAAACATATCACCATCGGGTGTTGAAGATAATATAGGCTGTGCAGTTGAATGAAACTGCCGAAGAATATGCCGCAACGCCTCCGAGAACTTGGAGGTATTTTGTCATCCGAGTTAAAACTATAATTGTATTTGGTAAATGCAGCTCGCAGAAACTTTCAGCGAGAGGATTAATATTCTTATAAGCTATTGAAGCGTAGAGTATTTTCCTCCACGCTTAAAAGAACTGGAGACATGTAATTATTTTCGCATTCGTGAATGATTTTAAAGTGGCTTTTTCATCCGAATAATTTTCCCTTTTACACGAAGTCACATCAAATTAATAAATATCTTCAGAGTTATCAAAATAAACTTTGCTTCAATTTCAGTTGGAAATACTACGGATAACGGCACCGTACGAGAATCCCAACATTCTCACCATCGGCCCGATCTTCCAGCAGTTTACGCAGTTGGAAGAGATCCACATCGTCCGATCCAACATACCGGCTATAGGGAAGCACAGCTTTTGGGGCGTCCCGACTCTTAAAGTGCTTAACCTAACTCAGAATAACATATCACATCTGATGGATCACAATTTCCGGGGCCTCGTCAACCTGGTCGGGCTCCACCTCGACGACAACAGGATCGAATCGATGCCCAGCGAAACTTTCAGACACCTCCAGGAGCTGAGGGTGCTCACACTGGCCAAGAACAGAATTCACGAGTTGGTTCCGCGGCTTTTTCTCATGCTCGGAAAGCTTCACGAACTCGATCTAAGCTACAATCCGCTGACGGAGCTCAATCCGGAGGTTTTCAAAGATATCCAAGGCCTCAGGGTGTTCCGCTGCAGATCCTGCTACCTCTCGAACATCAACACCCTGATCTATCGGCTGTTAGTCGATTTGGTGTCCCTGGATTTGGGCGACAACGAATTCAAGTACATTTCGTCGGACGAGTTTCACTCTCTGAGAAAACTGCAGATCCTGAAGCTGGACGGAAATCAGCTTCCGGTGGTTTTAGACAAAACCTTCGTCGGCAATTCGGGAGAGGGCGGCAGCAAATACCATCAGGGACAACTGGATCTTCAGATTATCAACTTGTCGCGGAATCGCCTGGCTAAAGTAACCGTCCTGGCGTTCGACAATTTGACCACTCTTCGCGATCTCGACCTGAGTTACAACAAATTCGACAGGCTCGAGACGGCGACGTTTCTCCCCCTTGCCGATTCTCTGCGAACTTTAAATCTGAGCGGCAACGCCATGGCAATGAGCGAGCTGAAGCACATAATTCAGATTTTGGTGAAACTGAAGCATTTATCCCTGGCCGACATGGGTTTAACCGATCTACCCGTAGGTTTGTTCGCGTATCACGAACATTTAAAATTTTTAAATCTTTCGGGCAACCACTTTTCCGATCTAACGCCGCAAATGCTGTCTCCGTTAACCAGACTTCACATTTTAGATATATCGAGGAATCGCTTCCGCGGCTTAGACGAAAAGTTCACATTAAGGCTGGAGAAAGTTCCAAATTTGCTTCTCAGAGGAAATCCGTGGGCTTGCGATCTTTGTCACATTCTACCGATATTGAATCGCATCAACAAAACCGCGATGACAGTCGCGCTTCGGGACTTAACGTGCAAATCACCGTACGCCCTCGCCGGGAGAACTATCTCCAGCCTGCAGCGCAGAGAGCTGCGGTGGTGCAACACCGGTGAAACTCCTTCTGGAGGAGATGAAAATACAAGTGCCGTGGGTATTCCGAGAAGCCTGCTGCCCAGCGAGGCGCAATTCGGACTCATCGCAGGCGTCGGCGCGTTCGTCTTGTTCGTCGTCCTCGGCATCGCGATTGCGGTTTGCGTCGTTTATTCGAGGCATCACGCAAACTACTACACAAGGGAAGATCGAGCCCGGCAGGATTCGGAGGCGGTGTTTGAAAATCCGACGGCGATGAATGGTGAAAACGGTAACGGAGTTTACAAGGTTCCGGTCGAAATGTCGAAAGTGAAAAAGAAGGTGTCCATCGCGACCATAGACGAAATAACGAGAGACCCGGAGCTTCAAGTGCTGACGAACGGCACCTGAGTAATGACTTTCGTGCTACCGCTCAAGACGGAGTCTTGTCCGGTGCACAGCAAATCCCCCGATTCCAAGACTGTAAGCTCCAGCGAAGACGAGGAATTCCCCGCATTGAAGGAGATGCCGGCAGCCCTCAAGGGCGTCGCGAGCCGCAGATGTGCGAATTCAGTGCCTGAGGAGTCTTCCAGTGCCTCTAATTTGGCTTCCTCTGCCGTGCCAAAACCGGCCAGCAGCAACCTTCGATTGCTAAGCAGTTACGTAGAACTCCTGTCGAACGCTCCCGATTTCTGTGCCGACCAGGATCCGTTGCCCGACAACGACAGCTTCCTCATGATGATTCCGCCTCCAGTCAATTTCTCTTCGCTGCCCGGAGAATCGGAGCAGCAGCCGTCGACACTGCCGCGAATGAGGAAGAGTCATCGCGCGGACACGGAAATGTGCGATTTCGGTGGACTGCTGCGAGTCGACGATCCGGAGAGGATGGGCTGCGATGTAAAAATAACCAGGACCGACAGGACGAGAATTTCCCCGAAGGTTTCGGTGCCTCTGTTGAGGACGTTTCAGAATGATGATTTCACTAAAATGTAGTTTTTAACGTGCGTTAGTTATAGTGATAACCATAAGTGTGCGTGCCTTGCATCGTGCTACATCGCCGGCTAAGACCTCGACGTACCTGCATCGTCAATTTCGGGACCTGGATGTCTTAATTCCCAACCGCACCACGCAGATGAACTTTTATTTTGTCCGGTTGCTTATTTCTAACGGTTCGTGCTTTTTCTCCGATTCGATTCCGCCATTCGAAAGTGAGGAAAGAAACGATCCCGTCCCCCTTCTGCTGCTGACGCGGAGCCATTTAGGATTCACCTCAAAAATTCCCTTCGCAGAGACAGATACCGAATACGTCGAAGCGAAGTCCCTGCCTCGTCCTGTGTTTCCTCCCGCAGGATCGTTCGTTTCAATTTGTCAAACTGCTCCATTTCGGGAAAATAAGTCCACGGGACATCCCTTATAATCTGATTATTGAATTTAAGTGTTACCATTCTTACCGCTCCGGCGCAAACCGACCGGGGTTTAAGAGTCAACGTTTCCGTTTTTAAGTAGTTAAAAGCATTCCTTTATCTTCAGCGGCAGAATTTGTTATTTACACAGTGGGTTTCTCATATCTAAGTTCCAAAAATTTAACCTTAATTTAAATTATCCGATGCGAAGTAAATTCTGTTTCATCGAACCAGGCTCTCGTTCGACCGAGTGGGATATTACTGCGGTTTTTCCAGCAGTTTTTCTCTTTTTCCCATTTTCGAGACCGTCCACTTAAAAACGCGACAGTTCGCGTTTTTGCCTGAACTCCCTGCAACACTTACCGGGGCCTGTTGCGGAGTGATTTGCTGAACCACCCAAAAGCAGCCACCCAAGGAAAGTAGCTCGCAACGTAATACCCGTTATAATCATTCAGTATTATAACTATTATTATTATTATTATTATATTGTAGTTCTAACAATGTCCAGTTTCTGTTTTATGCCCTTCCATTCGAATAACTTTAATGCCTTCCTGGTTTTCGGTTAAAAAAAAAAAAAAAAAATGTTTCTGTACTTTGTTCTCCCACGATTAAGAATTTCAACTTGGACTTTCGATCACAGTCGTAAGATATGAATTTTTATTTCTGTTACAGTGGGATCTTTGTTTCTCGTAAGGCCTTCGAAAGCTTTATTCTGTTATGTTAAAATACAGAAGTTCGCTTGAGCCTCTTCTTGTTCGATAACAAAAATCTTTTGAGATCGACTAAAAAACGGGCATCCTGTCCTGGACTAACAATTTTAACATTTTTTACTGACGCAATTAATTCGTTTGCTCCCAATGAAAAATTTTCGATTCGGGCGCCCATCTCAGTATACATATATATATATATATACATTTACAGGGATAAACGTATTATATGTTATATATATATATATATATATGGCGTGTATTTATTAAAGTATTAGATAAATTAATCATGATGATAGGGGAGAAACATTCGCATGATACTCGGTCCGAATATTGCGGCAGTAAAAATAAATCACAATTGGAGCAAACAGAAGAAAAATATCGTAAATAAAGATGATTCGATATATCAAACGATACGTGTCTTAATATGCTGAAATTATTACAAAGCACGAAACCGCGCGGAAGAAGGACTCTGCCGAACCGGAATACCGGGTTCGGTACAGCTCTGGACTTGTTTTCATTATAGCGGGGATCAGGGGAAATCTCGATGTCCGACGTCGTAATTCGATTTTTTTTTTCCGGGACATGCCTTTGCGTTAATTTTAAAGGAAACTTTAATTTTTAAACACATAAAACATTTTTATTTATGAAGCAGTATGTCTCAGGTTATGGGGAAATGCTGATTTTCAAAAATTTACGGGAAAATTTTTTTCACTCTGAAGGAAAAATTAATTATCAGGCGAAACTGCTGTCCTCCGCGACAGATACAAGTTAATTTAATCTAAAGCGCTCATTTTGCTCGGGTTATTTCAGATTTTTCTCACGTCCATATCACCGAAAGCATTCCTCATGTATGGAAACATTCTGTGCCGACTCCAAGTCGAGCGAACGTTTAATTTTTAGATTTACGCCTAATGAAATTATATTTATAATTTTCGTAAATGATGATTTTTAAAATAAAAAAAAAAAAAAATTTAGAACAACTGATGATTATTATTTATTCACGTAATTTTCTAACGTTACGAACTTGTTACTTTGCTTTGTAGTCGTTAGCACTGTTGTTGTTGTTGTTGTTGTTATTTTTTTTTTTTTTTTTTTATTTCTCATCAGGTTATGATGTTGCAAATAACATTTTGATTGCGAATAAGGAAACGCACACAAATTCAAACTCTTAATGCGGAATTTCGCGGGAATTGTTCAGGGTGGCATTTGGGGGAACAATTATAAAGAAGTGATGATTGGCAGAGAAAGCATTTCCCTCAATTCCCGTAAGTGGCTGTGTATGTCACAAGCTCATTTTTGCGTCTCGATTTTCGGATGGGGGTGAGCAGGGGAGCTTTTGGTTCTGCTGCAATGGCGTTCACCTTTTGCTCTGCCAAATTCCGACCAAAAATTCCTGTTCGCTCCCCCCAAAATATCACATCCAGCGCATCCATCCCGCCGGGGGATGATTTCCCATTAGGTTTTCGGGGAAAGCTTCTCTTTTTTTTTTTTTTTTTTTTATTTTTTTCAGCATTACGAACCTTTCTTCGCCTTTTTTTTTCCGGGGCTTTATCGCCGGTTTTTGCCACGTCTTAAACTGATTTTTATGATTTTTTTTTCTTTACCAATTTCCGCGTCAACGGATTTCGCACCCTTTAAATTTATAGCGTATAAAAAAATTGAACTAAGCAATAATAAATCCTTCAAGTTCGTTTTTACGAAAAACCTTTTTTCTTTTTTTGCCTTCTCGATTTTCCAATACCGAAGTAAATCTCGACGGCGGTCGAAAGATTTTTCTGTCTTCAAAGCTATGAATTTAAATTTTTAAAACGATTTTCATTCTCGTTTAATTCATTTAAATAACTTTTTCGACCGGTTAAATACGAAAATGTTCTTTATAAATATTAAAACGTAAGACTTAAGCCTTTGAATTACGTACTTCGTGCTGCAGCTAAAAGACGGAGCAAAGGATCCTTTTGGGTAATCTGTCCAGAAGTGAATTCTGTTATTAACACTGGCTGCGCATCTCTTTTATAATAGTAAATTAGACTTTTCAACTAGAATATATGCCGTTTCGGAATGCACCATTGAAAATCATATTTTACAAATTTTTATGATGCATCCAAGTAATTGAGTTACTTAGATGGATTAGTCCTCTGCTCGTTTATCTGCCGATCGCGAGTTTTTGAATGTCTTTAACAGTTAGTCCTCCATGCGCTCCCGGTTGTGGGGTGAACTTGCGGAGACCTGGAAATCCGTGGAGAGATATCCGAACAAAATTCATTCTTTTCTTCCCCGGGAACGCGGCAAAGTCCGAATTCGTCGTAGCATGAAAGAAGTGCATGATGTTCCCATTATGCGACAAATGCCTTTAAGGGGTAGCTTTTAGAATTTTATCCGGTTTTCTGGTTCCGTGGTTTTGGACGTAAAAAAAAAAAAAAGCGGCTTTTCGAAGCCGCGCCAGCAGCATCTTTTCCTCTTTTTCTTCCAGGAGGAATCAAATTTCCCCGACGGTAGCTCTTTTCCGATAACGCAATATTTACGCTCAATCGCAATGCTTACCGGTATCCAATATTCTGATTCGGAGTATTTGCCCCATGTTTACCTTGGCATGTTTCGTTTCTCGCTCCGTAAAATTCGAAGATGAGTTCGGCGACAGCGAATCCGCAATTTATCGCGGCTTCATGGAAAACTCTTCTGAATGAGGCAAAACTTTTCCACGCAGCGCCTGATCTCCAGGCGAGCAACCGGCTGATTGTCCGCGCCTGATGAACGTCGCTCTGGGGAGCTCTCTCTGATGGCTCGTGATCGATATTAAATTTTTCTGTCCCGTCCTCTGCAACAAATAACTAAATTTAATTCACATACAATCCCGCAACGAAGTTTTTCCATTAGGCGGCGGCTTCGTTTAGCTTTGATTGATTTGCACCGCATAAGCGATCATAGAACATATTTCAAACGCGACATCAATCATTTTAGGCGAATCTCGTTCCCTGGAGAACGCATCAGGACCTTTTATTTTTTTTTTTACGGAAAACCCATTTCGGGGGCGGCGGGGGGGGGGGGTGGAAATGATGCGACCATTTTCTAATTCCACTCTTTCGGCGGCAAATTTTCGCAGGCTCCGTCTTGCACCTTACCTTAAACGTCCGTCTTTTGCCCCGGTAAAATTCCGTTTATTCTGTTCTTGAACTCGGTGCAAGCGCATCGCCTCCAGTTGCACGCACTCCCGGTGAGCTCTGCTTCGAAATCGTCTCCGCGACCGGATTTTCACTCGGGAAGCACCATCCGAGAATGAGATTCACGTTCCGCGCTGGGTCACGGGGAGAATCATTATGTTCATAAATGACGTTCATAAATAGCGTTCATTAAGGGAAGGGAGGAAAACGTTTCCTTCCAACCCCTCCGCACCCGCAGTAAGCGAAACCGCTTCGGATTTTGTTCGCGAATGCGAAATCGGAATAATTGCTTGAATTTGAGTCAGGGCCGCATTCAGAAAAATAAAAAACACTCCTGCCGATTGTTTCGGAATAAAAGCTGCGCATGGCTGTGCGCAATGATCAACAAATAAAGTCAGCAATTGAAAAAAGAAAAAAAAAATCACAAACAACCTAAAAGCGGAATCAAGACAAAATAAGGGTGGATATCACTTAAGAGCCGGAAAGGCTCGAAAAATGATATTTTAATTGAAAAAAAAAATAAAAACAGCAGAATATTGCGGACGTCTGGCTTAAGGGCGGGAAAATGGCAAAAATTGAGATTCCATCTGAATAAAAGATTTTGAAGTAAAAAACGAAGCCGAGGGCTGCTGGAGCGGAAAGATCTTTTCCCGCAATATATGGGAAGGAGCGAAAATTTGGAAAATCAAGTATCGGAAAAATAAAGTAATTTTGAACGGAACAGATAAAAAATATGGATCGGTCCGTGAGCGAATGAATATTGCCGTGTCGCACAATTCTTTGAGAGATTCGATTCTGTCATTATTCAGGGGCAGGCACGAATGAAGAATAAATTCCGGTCTTAAAGTTGAACTCGTAAGTAATACCTGGGATATGAATAAATCAGTCGGACTTTTAATCCCGGAGAAAATTTGAAATGCTGAATCTTTAAGTAGATAATCTCTGGGTTGCGGCCCGAATCTTAACTCTTTCTTCTCCCACTGCCGCGATATTAAAACATCTAAAATACATGCCGTAATTTCCCAAATCGCGTCGCTCCGTTAAAAAGAAAAGCGACAGAGCCACTCTTAAAGGGCCGACGAAGCACTTTTGCTGACGGACCGAATCGCCTCGCGCTCGCCGGGCGATTTCCCGCGGAAGCGACGCAGCCAGAGCCGTGCAAGCGGATCTCGCGGAGGGCGGAAGTCCGAAAAATCCACCCTCTCAGACGGTCGACGGTTCAAATTTCGACTTCCCCTTTTCTTCCCCGTTTCCCGCAATAACAACAATAAAAATCCCGAGCGGAAAATGATGATCCCGGGCTTAGGGGACATCGGAAATGAAAATCTACCCCGAGAAAATATTGGACGGGGGCGAAGATGACGTTAATTCTTCCTGGCAATAACTTTTAACCGCGGTGTCACGGGAGGCCTCTGCAGGAGAGAGGACCGCATTCGGCCGTAATCCCATTCGTGACTTCTGCGGATGATTCTGCTCTGGAGACTGAGTTCCTCTCCCTGCTATCCGATCGTTTAACAATCGACGATTACCCTTTTCAAGCAAAAACGTTTGTTGCATTTGTGAAAAATTTTATTTAATTAAAATAATTAAACAAAAATTAAGGGATTAATTTTGCCGGTTCCGCGACCTAATCCGTAATTGAGAATAATGCATAGTAATTATTGCTGGCATAATCCGTTCTCTTTTGAATATTCACGCAATAATTGCATTACACACCGCTGGAATTTGCGCTTCTGCCTGGATCACCGAGATCAGTTTTCCGAATATATATATATATATATTAATCAAATTAATCCCAATTTAGCTTGTTTAGGAGTAAAGTTAAGGAAACGCTGAATTGATTATGATCTTCTTCAAACTTAAATTGAAGCTAAAGTTTAAGCTATGTCCTGGGCATTTTTAAGGGTCTGAATTGCTTTTTCTTACCACCACGCGACAGAGGATGTGATTTAGAAAGAGACAGGATCGAGTTAAGATTAATTATTTGCGCAGCAGCGAACATTAATTTTTCGTTTGTGCGATTGTTTCCGCCGAAAACAATTGATTATAAAGACCGTTCAGCATTTTATTATTTTATGGACAAACTTTATAAATGACTTTTATGGTTCGCTTTTCAAAGTTCCTTTGCCCGAGAAGACGGCCATCGGAAAAAAAAGACAAAAATATTCATAAATTATTTACAGGACTCAATGTTTGACATGAGGTTTTTCGCGCTGTTTCAAAATAAAAATCCGTTTTTACATGAATCGCATCAAAGTTCATCGCAGGGTGAAAAATTTGTAAGCATTGCCGATTTCGACAGTTTTTCTCATTACTCAGGAAAAACAGTTTTCCGTCGAAGGTTGAGAATTTCCTTTTTCGCCCAGATAATTAAATATAAGTTTTTATATTCTCTGAAAGTAATTTCGTCCGGGAGGATTCCCGCGGATCCACGACCTTTCTCGCCTTTATTTTTTCCCTCCTGGAAACCTGGAAGAAAAATTTCATCGGGAAAATCTTGCTCCTTCCATATATATATATATATATATATATATATATTACTCCTTCTTTTGTAAATTTTATCATTTTCCATCAACTTTATAAATTTCCTCCGTGAAAGGGGAGAACGGAGCGAGGGGTGCACACCCTTTTATTTTTCACACAAATGGCTCACGGTTTTTTTTTTTTAAAAACAGAACCGACAGGTTCGGGTAGAAATTTTCCGAGATAAGACGAAAGAGAAACATTTTTCCGCGATGTGATTGATCGGGGGAAGACTTATCAAAAACTTTTGGTTAAGTTCCCCAAAAATTATCAGGTTTTCCCACGTTTCCAACGGGAAACCACGCAGTGGGGGCAATTTTCACAATTCGAACGGGGGGGGGGGGCACGAGCCGAATTCTCCGCACAGGAAGACGATGCCAGTGCTTAGACAAAGATCCTGAAAAGTCTTCCTTTCGCGATGCACGTGACGTTCCCAAGGCGTTTGGCTTTGACCGTCTCTTTCTGGGATCAGTTATGTTTTTCATGCGTTTATTCCTGCAGGAAAAAATGAGGATATCTTACTGCGGTCAATAGCAGCTGTTCAATAGCAGATTTAATTATAAAACGGAGATTTAGTTAAAAGAGCATTTGCTGTATATAAAAATTCTGAGGTTCTGTATTTTATTGCCGGGGTAAACGGCTGCCCAAAGAGGCTATCTGTTTCCAAAGATCGAAATTGACCCCTTCGTAAAAGCAACCAGAATACATTTGTCTTCCTGTTCTTTGTTGAAAATTAAATAGAAATCTAAAGAAGGAGGGAACAGCGAAATAAATTGAACGGCCCGTTGCACGGAAAATTCCTTTGGTTCGTTCCACGCAAATTTTGCCATCCCGATAATTTGTGATGTACATCGTACAATTGTGAAACAAACATAAATACGTAGTTTGCTTTTAAACTTGTTTCTAACTGATCGACCGGTGAAAGATTTTTAAATGAGAGCGTTTCCCAGTGATTGTAGAATATTCGCGAAGTTCGGACGCGGAGCTGTGCTCCTCGTTCGAAGACAGCCCTAAACAAAAGGGTGAAGATTTCAGAAACACGTAATTTACCGGGTGGATCTCTCGTTTTTATTTCTTCTCGCTTTTTCCGATGCCTCCTTCCTGTTGCTTTGACTCATGTTCCTGTTGCTCCCCGGGCGGAGATACCGAAACCGTGAGCCGACGTTCGGAACGTCCGACGGCCGAACAACGGATCGATTCCAGCCAACGTAAGGGTGCAATCTGACCTGCGAAAAAGCATCCCCTGCATCGGATGCACCCTCCCCTTCGCCTAAAGAGCAGATGTGCCGACGAGGCAGGGGCGCGAGCGGGGTGACCGCCCCTTTTGCGAACGTCCGAAGCTCCGCGTTTGGGAAACACAAAAAAAAAAAAAAAAAAGAGACGGAACGAACTGTCGAAAAATAAATTTTAAAATTTACGAAACGTCTCAAAGCGAAAAGGTCCAAACTTTTCGAGAGCAACTTAATAAAGTTAATTTTCTTTCTCGGAGGAGGCTCTCGATGCGTTTTTCCCTTTTTGGTCCTCCAAACATGTAATCATCGGGTCTAATAAAGGAATTTGGGGGCGGCACGGGGGAAAGGAGAGCGGAAAAAACCTGAAACGATTTCTTCACGCACTTCCCGAGGTTAATGGTGGCACAAGTTGGGAAGAAGATCGTTATAAACGGCAATTAAGATCTCGGGGCAATCCCTGTACGGCTCCTCGAGAGCCGAAAAAAATTTTTTAAAGCCGGACCGATAAAAAATAACAGTTATTACTTTCGGGGGTGGTTAATAATGTCAACCGCAATTTATCTTTATCAGGTGAAAAGTCTTTTGGGGGCAAATTATTTTGACGAACCTCTCGCCCGGAATGCGCGTTACCTGCGCACCGATCCGGTGCACCGACTCGGAAGTCAACCCTCCTCGGGTCTGGTGTTCCTCCTTCTGCTCGAAACGGGGGTTGCGCTGCGTGGGGGGGGGGAGGTTGCGAAGCGGAACGAACGCTTCCGGTGCAATGCTCCAGAACCGCGATGGACCGGAACGCCGTCACCCGTGGCGAGGGTCCGGCGACGTTCTCCGGCGATCGTCTGGGTGGGTCTTCCCATTAGCGGTGCGGCTCTCGCGGGAAAGGTCGCGTTTTTGAATGGAACAGCGAAGGATGCGAGAACCGTGAAAAAAAAAAAAAAAAGAGAAACATCGTTGCAAAAGCGCACTCCCGCAGAGAGGTCGCCCCGCAGGAACTTTTATGCGCGACAAGTGCGGCGGTAAATTCGATTTGCTCTTTGCTCTCGAAAAGCTGACGGGAATTAATTTGCCGTTGATTCCGGATGCGGGGAAAGCTTTGGATTCCGGAGGGCGCCCAACCTCTCGGGGATGGCGGAAAATTTTCAAATTTGGTAAAGCGCTCTCGAATCGTCGAAGCCGGGGGGGAGGGGGGGGGGAAACGGGCGACGGCGAAAAAAATGCGTTTCGGCGCACTCGCGCTCTCAACCTGAAAATTGAAAATGGCGCGATGCGACTTTCCCGAGGCGAAAATTTTTTTCGCAAACGGCCGTCGGACCTTTCCGCCTGTCGGAAGACTAAAAATTTGCGTTCTCCCATTTTTCCAAGCGCGGTTTCCACAGATTCGAGCCGGCCCCGGAGCAGAAATGAGTCATAAGACAAATCCCGTCCGATCCCATTATTCGCTCTTTTCCTGCGGGAAACCAAAGTATTTCGACCCTTCCGGAATTTCCCTCTTTTATATTCGATCCTTCATTTCCCGGGGAACGTCGCGAAGGGCCTCGGAAGATGCGTTAATGATCGCGCCGAACTTTCCTCCTCCGTCTGGGCTCCGGCTCGCGATAATTCTCGTAATGGACTTAGTCCGGGCATGGGAAAATGCGTTCGCGTTCACCGGTCGGATTGATTCGGAGTTGGGTTGTTTGGGCACCGCTCTTTCCGCCACGGGAATCTTGCTCTTCCGGGGCAGACAGCGACTGCGGTTGTTCGCGTCCCGAATGCCGGACCGGCGCGACCGGGATGTTTTCGACCGGCGTCGGAAAGCGTCCCGGGGTCGAGGAGCGAGACCTCCCGGATTCGCGTCTGCACTTCCGCGAGGAGTCGAAGAGTGATTAAGAAATTCCGAATGGAACACTCGGTGATAAATTAAAAGATTCCAGAGCCTTATTAGGACTCATTTGTTACAAAATTCACCAAAAAGGAAACGCCCGTGATAAAGCATTCGCCCGTGAAAGGGAAGATGAAGTTTATTGATGATTAAGGCGGCTCCCGTTCGAACAATGAAATATCGACATCATCCCCAACTTTTCTTATCTTTCGGCCCCTTTCTTTGTCGCTCCTCGCGGGTTTTCGCCCCCGAGGGGCGACATTTCGGTCGTTGCGGGAGAAAAAGTGACGATTTCCATTGTCGAAGATCCCATTCCGGGAAGATATATCGCTCGACGCTTCTGTCGTGGTCCTCTCGTGGCTGCCGAAACGGCCCGCGCGACGAGATGAGAGTTTCACTCGAGGTTTTCGCCCCCGGCAGCAACAGCGACTCCTCGCCTGCAAATGAAACGTTTGTTTCTTTCTGAACGTGAAAACTTCCACTCGGGAGTCGAAACTTTTTTCCCTTCCCTTTGCACGCTCCAAGTGGAGGCCCCACTTTGCCGGAGAAGAAAAAGGGAGCGTTCTTCCTCCTTTTCGGTTTTTGGCCGTTGCGTGGAATCCGCACTGCGCGATTTCCGATCGCGGCCTCGACGCAGGGCCGTTCGTGCTGCAGTCCGAGTCCCTTTGTACCAAACCTCGATCGATCTGTGAATCGGCCAAGTCGCTGTTCGACCCGAACCGGACTTCGGGAAACTCCGAAGTGTGGGACTCCTTCTTCAGTCCGGCCAAAGCGCATAAATCGCGGAGCCTTTTTCCTCTTGAAATTGATGGGAGCGAGAACAAAAACAGGAAGATTAAAATCGGGAAAAAGATTCTCGGTCTGGTGCTTCCGGAGCAGCAGACAGCCGCGACGGCAGCGGTTCCATCAGACCCAAAACGTTAGTCTTCGGCCGTTTTAGCCAATTAGGGTTTATTATTAAACCGCATATTTGGGATAAAGTAATAAATCAACGCTCGAATTTGGTCGAAAACGGGTCTTTTATGGTTCCCGAGAAGCAATTTGTCGAACTGGAAGTCGTCTCGGGCGACAAGTTCGCAAATTGAAAATTGCAATGCGTTTTGTTTGACAATTTTGAAAATTTTGCAAAATTTTTTTTCTGTTTCTTTTTTTTTTCGCTTTACTTTCTTCCACTGACGGACGTTGTCCTCCGTCTGTTCAAGATGACCGAGGGCGAGGAATGGGATTCTCCAGGGGCAAACCTCCGGCGGTCGTCGCGAGGAATCGACGCTGGGCGATTCCGGTTGCCGGATACCTGCGCCGCATCGAACGTGAACGCAGTCGTAAAAAAGAACGAGCTCGGACGTAGGTTGAGGCAACCACCCGTGCAGCGTGACCGAGGCCTCGCACCGCGCCCGCATTCCCAAATGTAACCGGATTTCTGAGGTGTTAATGAAAGCTTTGTGAGGCTTCGCCCACACTCGAAATGACAGATTCGTAATGAGGAAAAGCCCGCTAAGATTTTTATTGCAGGCGGAGCCTCCGAGAGTCAGCTTTACCCGCAGATTATCCGCGTAGAAGGTTTTGTTAAATGGTTGAAGTAAATTTAATTACTTCGTCCTTTTATCTGCAGAATCGCCGTGGTGATTATGCGGAGCTGGGATAATTAACGGAGATCTGGGCGATGGGAAAGCACCGGGGGGGTCGATTCCTGTTGCGTATGTCGGATAACCTGAATGTTAATTGCTCGGGAAAGAGTTTTTGCCCTTACCGGCCGACGGATTAATTCCGGCAAAGCCCTCGATCGATTCGCAGCAAAAATGTCGTAACGCGAAGGCGAAACGGAATATTAAACGTTTTAATCAAGTCAAATAATTCTTGGAGCTTACGCCGGAGCCGGGGAGCTTCGTGCGCTTGATCCCAGTCTGCTGCAGCTCGGCCGTCGAAGATTTCCCGTACCTGAGCGCAATCCGAAGGGTCCCGCGCGGAGCCTCTTTTCGCGGGCTTCGAAATCAGGTCGGGACAGCGCAGCAGGTCTTTCCTCTGCCGTCGTCTTGCGCTTGCGGATTAATATCTCCCGCATTTTGGTAGACCGTGCGTGGCAGCTTGACGAATGCTTCGGCTCCGGAGAGGATGATGAACCGTTTGACCGACCTCCGCCGGCCTTTGGGACCGAGAACGTTAAAGCAACGGTCGCGGGTGTGGACGACCGGGTGGCGCGCAACGGCATCCGAAAGCCGGGAGGGTGCGAAAAATTCGGGAAGGCAAAAAAAACTTCAGTAAAAGAAAATTGTCGCCGTTTTGCATTTCGCAGGAAGGATTTCATTTGAGGTTGTTGCCGGTGTTTGAGCGCCCACGAGGCGTTGGGAGATGCAGGCGGAAGGGTGGAGATTTGCCGTGGCAGAAGAAATAGGATTTCCTTTCGACGTGTGGCTGGCGCACCAAATCCGGAATCCGGGACTCCGGGGAATTTTCGAGAAAAAAACGGGAAAAGTTGTGAATAATTCAATATCAAATCGTTTTTCTGGCTCTTTATGAGAAAACTAATTTCTTGCGAAAATCGATCTTTTCCCCGCTTGGATTTTTCATCTAATTTCGAAATTTAGCGGGGAGCAAATTCGGATTTCATAATGTCGCCATCTCCTTATCGGAACTTCCTTCCTGTCGCACTCGTCCGAATGCCGAGCCTCCCTGAGAATGCTGCCGAACTTTTGCGCGTCATCCGATTCAATTCTTTATTCCTAAATTTTCCTTCTCCATTGTTATTTCACGTAATTTTAAACAACATTTAGACCAACAACAAATTTTTTTTTTTTTATTAAACAACAATCGCAATCAGCCTTCAGATATTTAAAAAACGACTTGCAAAGGAAATTTTTGCATGGGAGGCTTTTGCCGGCAAGGCGTCACTTCTCTGTGACCGCTGCCCGTCCGACCTTCCTGCGAGGAACCGCTCAATGGCGGGACGCCGTCGGCACGTTGTTGTCCGTCCCCAACGGGGCCAAATGTCCTGCTGGAGGGGCAGCGATTTCCGCAGGACGCGATCGATCTTTCCTTGATCCGGTGCGATCAAGGAGCCGCGGAGTCGGCGTGGCCGTGGCGTCCGAATCTCCTTCCCGCGAAGATTGCTTCGGGGAGGCGGAACCGCGGCGGCCACTTGGAGTCGCTGGAAAACCGCATTCGGAACCTCGTAGGGCTGCCGAAGATGTGTCCGCCGGGGTCGCCCACGAGACCCGAAATCCCTGAGGTTTCCTTTTGTCAAAAAACCAAAAAAAAAAGGACGCGACTTCTCCGTTCGTCAGCCACGGCCCTTTCTAATTCAGATTTCAGATCTTTCCCTAATCCAAACTTCCTTTTTAATAAGGCTCCGGCTTCCGGAAAGTATTCCACCGGAAAAAAGGCTGCCTCGCCGCGGATGCTTTCTGTGCCATTCGTAATCCTTGATAACTTTCGCATTTTCTCCACGGGGCTCCTTTATCTCCGGGAAAATTCCTCTTTATTACCTATTTAGGCCCCGTTGGGAATGGAAATTGTTCTTCCACATTTCGAAAAAGGTATTTCCTTAGCATAAGATTGAAATTTATACATGCGCGCGTGTTACCTTTTTTCATATTTCCCCGAGGTTCTCCACGCGAGGATTAACTCCCACTTTTTTTTTTTTTTCGATCCGAAATAAAAAAATAATTTCATTTATTTATAATTCCGCATAAGGATCATCCATTTATCCGATCGACAGTTAAAATATATCTCTGTGGGCAGGGGCCGTGTTCGTGTGAGGGATTCTCCGGTGGGTACCGCGGCGCGGAAAGGGAACCCGATTCGGCGTTTTGGATCCCGTCGCCTTCGAAAACTCACTCGGAAAATGAAATTCAAATGAAAACTCGTGCCGTTCTTCTCCGGGTCTATTCACTTCTGCAAGTTCTGAGACGATTCGGCAAGCCGCATGAACCACATCGATTGTTCCATGCTTTTGATTTAAAATTGTTTGATTCCGTCAAGCGAATCAAAATCCGACGACAACTTTTGCTTAAAAATACGTGCCATTTACCAGAACGCGCAAGTTGCCGTGTCGCCGTCGCAATTGCCGTAACGAAAATTCTATTTGCGAGTGATTCACAAAATTGGGACGAAGGCGCAAAGGTATCAACCCGTGCGATTTATCTGTCGAACGGACCGACGAGACTGAACCGTCCCGAGGTCCGTATTCGATGCGCAAGAGAGAAAATTTTTCACTTATCGCCGGTTCTCATCACTAACCCAGCCGTTTTAATCTTTAAACCTTGTGCTTGCGACCCCCCTGAACGATTCCTGCATTTTCGGTGCGAATTCCACTTTTTCTGCCTCGTTCTGCGTGGAAAACTCTTTCCCGCAGGGATCCGGAGTGCTTAGAGCTCGCCTCACGATCTTCAGCTTGCTGCAGAGGCTTCGTCCCGTCGACATCTTCGGTTCGGAGTCCCTCGGGGCGAAGATCCGTCCAAGCTTCGCAGATGTTCCCGGGCGTCATTCCGCATCCCGTCTGTGCGATTTGAAAAAAAAAAAAAAAAAATCAAAATTTGCTCCTTTTTTCACATTGGGATTAGCTTTGATTACAGAGAGTGGAGTTCCACCCCAGGGAACATCGCGTTAGAGTAACCCCCATTGTAAACTATTGGACAGAGCCATGTCGAAAAAGGGTTGAACTAAATCGCACGAGCCCTCTTAGGTTAGGTTTTTCTCTTTCATAACGGATGATTCATGCTTCACCTTAAACTGATTTCAAGTAATCAACTTATTTTAAGTGTACATTGCGAATTTAATTTTTAAAATATGCCCTTTATAAGGTCTTTCGAGATTTTGTTCATGCGCCACGAACAGTAAACTCAAGATTAAGAACTGAAAAATTAATCTTCAGCGTTTTGGTATATTTTTTTTTTTTTACACCCACTGTTGTCGCGTCTCATGCATTACCTTTTCACACCAAGGTTTGATCAAATTTTGAAACTTTGTGGATCGGGCCCTCCCGCGGAAAAGAAAAAAATCGGGATATTTTTAAAAATGGTTAATGCCTATCTTAGGTAAATAAAACCAGGATGGCGACTTCTGCAGAACTCGATAGGAAAAGAAGCGGAATCGGAAAACGAATTTTTCACTACAGAGAAAAGAAGTTACTTCCGGTTCCACTTTGAATGCTTTTGTAGAAAGTTGAATTTCCTTCCCTGGATCTTTCATGCCTTGAATATTTCAGTTTCTTTTGACTTCGGTTGTCATTTTTTTTTTTGCTAAGTGCAAGGGGAAAGAGAATGAAAATTTCTTGACTTAATGCAGAATGAAAAGTTTCAATATTTGAAAAACTTTCGGCGAATAAATTTCATGCATCGCCGTTTAGATGTCGGATCGAAATTGACTTGGCAATTTCGCGGGGATCGCGAAACTCGTCATCGAAAGCCTTTCCTTTAAACTTTCCCTGATCCCAAACCGCATCACCTTGTCCTGGTGGGAAGTTCATCCACGACCGGTTACTACGAGCGCGGCACAGTTTTGGGACGTTATTGATGCCCCCGGGGACGGCAGGTAATCTGAAAAGTGACTGGCACGTCGACGGAGTTGCAGGTGCTTGTTCCCAGTCAAAGCTGCTGTGCCTGCTGCTGGTTCGTGAATGGCGGAGACGAGGCACGGGGCGAAACCCCTTTTCCCTGTTGAAGCAACGCCTCAGTAAAAGGACTTTTGCTGACGGTCGAAGGTGGCCCGCCTTTCGGGTGCGATTCGCCGGGTCAGGCAAACCAGTAGGGTGACGTGGATTCCTCAGCGTTGTCTGGTTTTTGCTCTCCGAGGGGCGTTTCCGCTCTGTCGGGTGCAGCTGGGAGTATTGCAACTGCCGTTGCTAGCGACCGTGCAATGGCAAGGGGGGAGCGATTCGTGCCGATGGAGGTTTGAGGGAGCTCTTGAGGCGACGCGGGTTCCACGTGCTTCCGGAACGCAGGAAACCGGGGAGTGCGCAACAGCATTTTCAACTCTTAAAAAAAAAAAAAAAGAAAATTCCCTCTAGTTTACGTCTTAGAACATTTGTGCCAAAAGCTTCGGATCGGATTTGCGCTTCTCCTCTTATTTTAGTGCCGATTCTCTTTGGAGTTGTTATTTCCAGCGAAATTCCTTAATCACTTAATAATTGCCCTAAATGCTTGACTCAGGGTGAAACATGAATAACCTTTCCAGAACGACGAGGCATTTAAGCATTCGCAGCGGAGGAACTAGACAAATGAAGCTGGAAAACGGATGGAGCGGGATAAATAATGGATAAAGCTGAAGATGGAGTTTTTTGCGCGAAAAGGCGGTTCTGCTTATGGTGGATAATTTCTCAATATGCCCGTCCCTCATTTTCCCAAGATTTCATTAAATTTCCTGGCGTTTTAACGCTTTTCAGCTGGAAAAAGGAATAATAATTACTGAAAATAGCTTTCTAAGCTGTTCCACCTTGTAAAGTGCGTGTCATAATTATTTTTCATGCGAAGGCTTCTTTTTCTTTGAGCATAACATGGAATCTAATTGAAATTTGTCACAAATTTGTTTTTTCAAATTTTGGATGGCGCCGTCCCATTGAAACTAGACAGTTGGTCGTACTTAAGTGTTTAAAGTCAGCAGGCTTAGCGGCCAAAATACAGAATTCTTATGCGCAACATTATTGCTTGATACGTAAATCGCTCTTTTTGTCTGGAAGCTACCATAAATGTCTAAATATTTCATTATTTTTAAAAAATATATTTTAATATTAATCGTTTACGTTAAAGGTAAGTCTAAAAGTATCATGCTTTTGTTCGGCTATTATTATTTATGGTCTATTCGCTTATAATTTTTATTATACTGAAAAAGTGTTATAGTTATTCTGCAATGCTTTAGACAATAAAATGGGAAATTTATAAGCAACAAATGTGTATTTAGTCAGATGCAAATGTGTATTTAGTTAAAGATATACCTATTTAATGACTAAAAGTTCCAGTTAAAATTTAAATATATATTTTTCGTTTACTCTTTACGATTATTAAATAAAATTTTAATGAAATTGAAAAACCGGAATAAATCGAAAGTTGTAATTGCTAATGTTTAATAGGTGGATGTTCCAGGAGAGATTTAACGCGATTGTAAAAATTGGTTTAATTTTTATTTCACAGCATATTTATACAAAGAACAAAAGGACCAGGCTGACTTCGCTTTTCTGGAAAAAATAATGGTAAATTGCGTCGTTCCCCAAGGAGAGAGGGAACTAATTTAGGTTAATAAATTGGGAATAAAATAAATGTCACACGCAAAGATACTTTTATTAGAAAAATTGAGGCACCTATAACTTATTTGTTTTTATTTTCTCGTTTCAATTTATGGATCTGCAATATTTCAGTGAAGCAAAGTTATAAAGTAAACCGTATTCTATTCAGCTGGCACACACTTCGCATGATGGGTCAAAGAAGGCAAATTTTCCGATATGCAACGACAGACTTTCCCGTATGGTGGAGGAAGCTTCAGTCTCCCACTTTGGATGCAGTTAGTCACGGCATTTATTCAAAGAGCACGGCACAATTATGGCCTTAGATGTTTCATTGCTCAAGCTTCAGATTCTCTGTTCGTTCAACTCGGTTCAAGCTCTCTTCATCATAGTTGCGGTTCTCGCCAAATGCGGTCGCGCATTCTCCGGAGCACGTGAAAAGTTCACCGAAAATGATGTCATTAATGCGGAATAAAATAAAAGGAAAACAGTATTGACTGTAGTAAATACGTGAAAGGAAAGTAGATTGTGGGAATTTGATAGAAAAGGAGAAAGAGAAACCTCTTTGTAGATAATGGCAGGAAAAATACTGAGAAGCATGGAGAGAAGTTTTTTAAGAAGGATATCTGCAACCACTTTGCGCTGCTGAAGAATTCGAAGATTGTTGGATCATTCCACCTCATTCCGACATGTAATTTTTTCTTCCCCATTTTTAGATACATTCCGACACAAACATAAATGTATCTTCTGTCACTCATGTCAACGAGAAAACGCATTTAAACTCGATCGCATTGCTGTCAATAGAGGGGCCAAAATCGTTCTCAACAATTAGATCCAGTTTACATTCACCTCAAATTTTAATATTTCATAAATGGTTAATAATTATTTAAAGTTCAAATAAAATGACTTCCTATGGTGATTCATTTATGAAAGAATGAAGCACAATTTTACCTTAATATTGACTATTATTTACAGCGTATGAATCAAAAAATCCGGTTAACATTTCAAAATCAATGTAAAAAAAATTTAACTTTTTTTATCCTTTTATATAATAAGGGTCATTTAAAGCGATGGTGTTGGCCAAACATTTTTTTTTGGAAACAAAATGATAAATATATATATTTATGGTAAAGTTTCACGTGTCAGTTTTGAAAATGCTTATATATTTTTTCTCCATTTTCTTTTTCACTGACTTAAGTAAGTGATGAAAAGTGTCAGCTTCTTTCGAATAATATCAGGAACAGATATATTCTTTCTTTGCCGTACAACGTTGTCGATGATATTAAATTAAAATCCATTTTCAAATTCCTTGAAGACAAATAATTAATGTAATGTTTTTCAAAATAAGCTTTCGTTGAACGTTCACCGAATGTCCGAAGTAAAATTTAAACCTATAAAGAAACGAGATCAGAAAATGCAACATTTAAATAGTCTGTCATTAGTGCCTAATATGAACATAGTGAAGAGTAAAAGATATTGGAAACTGTCAGCATGTAAACTTTTTTACTTCCCTTCAAGCATTTCCTATTTTAGCATTCGGGTCAAATTCGTTTTTGTTCGCGTTGTCTTATTACAAAATGCCCTTCGAATACCGTTTTTAAACGTAACACGATCGTGCAACTAGCAATTCAACGTCGTCCATAATATATTTAAAAGCAGAATATCTTCATCAATATTGCTTTCCCTTATACTATGACGTGGGAAAATTGTTTAGTAAGTAATATCTGTTTCATCATTCGATGAAGTTAGCATCTTAATCCGAGAAATTCACTACAAAGAAAAATCACTAGAGGAAGTGATTCACTACAAAGAAAAAATACCTTTTTATGAATTGTAAACACGAAATATCTAAGATTGTGCAACTTTTAGATTAGCTTTAATAACAGAAATGCATTTATAAAGCCTTGTTTATAAATATTTATTCGGGAATTTGTACAGGAAATTTTGTGCACTGGAATATATTTATCAAACAAAAGCAACAAAAGTCATCGTATTCCGGTTTAATTAGCCATTAATAAGTTAACATTATTTTTGAAGGATTAAAGGGTAATTTTGTATTTTTAGTTTTAAATTTTTATAATAAAATGCCGTTAATTGAAAATAGAGTTGCCTAGCTTATATTACACAAATATTAAAAATTCATTATATTAGTCTAAAAACAATATTCTTTATTAAATATTTTCATGTTCTTTTAAGGAATTACATGAATCACGTATAAATTGTTCTCTTGCTTGTATACATATATATATCGACCGAATTGCCGAATGATGGCACAAGTTTTGTTTTTAAAAATATAATAAAGTTTCTTAGAGAGAAAATAAACGCAATTCTTTTGTCGCTATTGAAATGAAATAAATAGCTTGAGGTCAGAGTTATTTGATATAAATTTATTCCATATTATTATCCTGAATTTAAAAGATCAACATGGTTTTTGGGGCTTTTCATCTTATTTTTGGTTTTATTTTAATGAACGATTTCCGCAATTCATATTCGAACCGCTTTGCCTGTCGCAGTTTCTTTCTTTCATCTTTTCAAAAGCACTTAAACATTGAATATTTTTATTTTTTTGCTATGTTTTGGAATTTGGCATCCTCGGTAATGCATAAAAAAAAATTATAAGGTTCGGATTTCATTTTCTCCAAAGTTCGCATTTGCGAATTAAAATCTGTGCATCTTCATGACTTATATCCGTACAAAGTCTGTTTGAATTAAATTTCGAATCCATTTAAATTCTGTTCCGTCTTTGAAATTTCAACATTTGAAGTCATTTAAGAAATAAGAAGTTATCTCGCATTTTATGTTTAAGGTGTTTCATTGAATTTGAATTGCCTTTCTAACAATCTGAGGGATTTTGAATCTCTCAGTGTCTGAAAATTTTCCGGAATTGAAGACTAAATATGCATTCACTTTTCTTTGCGACTGAGATAATGGTTTTTTTATTTGCGCAAAAATTTTTGTTATTGCTGTTATTGTTGACTAAGAAATCCAAAGAAATCTCTAATTGATGACATTTCAGTATTTGTGAATTCGACTTTAATAATGGAATAGTAGGGATACAGCTAAATCTTAAATGCTCTCATTAGACTGCAATGTCTGTCAAATCAATTAACAAACATAATTTCATTGTGAAAATGACATTTATTTCAACTAAAATAATAATGGAAGAGCCTTATCCTTCTCTTATCGGATTAAAGTCCCAAAAGGTTTCTGTTTGTCATTTTATGCAACCTCTCCGACAGAATTCCGGGATACCCTCAAATGACAACAGTAGATGTATCTAGTTTAGCGAAAAGCCCTTATCCCGCATTAACTATAGCAATGTTTGCCACCCGAAGAAAAAATTTTTCATAGCAGTTCTCAGGGATCGGAAAATTTTCCATTTTTGCTTTCCGAAAATTTCCCGAGAGTGGTTTTTGAGATTGAAGTCACCTCTCAACTTCTCCATTTGACAAGGTCTACTCTTGCGTGAACCCATTTACAACTTTTCTTCTTTTAAAATATTGGAAAAATTTCCATACTCACCTTGGATGACTTGATATACTTTTCTAATGTTCCCAAAACTGACTTTCCCGAACATTTCCCCCGATCAAATAAAATCATCTCTTTGGAAAATTTTCCCACTTTTCTTACATGATAACGGGCCGTGAAATAGAACCAGGGCCAACGAAGTTTACTCTGGTTGCTTTTTAATTCATCCATAAATATTTCCCTGTTATGGATTTAAAAGACAACCTCGGAAAAACATTTTACGAAATAAGGGCTGCGCAATATCCAGCCAAAATTCACAGCTTGAAGTTGCTTTGTGCTTAATATAAATTCTATTATTTCATGTGCATAATTCATGCGAAATATTTAGATGAACCATTTTTTTGAACAAATTCATTTCAAATTCGATGATATTTAAAAAAATTTTTTAGCAGTTTACCTCTTCTATTCATTGACTTCTCAAAGACTAAATCAACTCTGCAAATGGGTCTGTAGAAATCGCTTGTAAGTGTCAAATGATTTAAACGATTTAGAATTCACCGCTGTATAAATACGACTGAAATACCTAAATTAAAGGAATCTCAATATATTCATCCAGTAATTTAGTTCAAATCGCCAAACCTTTTGGACACTAATTTCAGAATATTAACAAATATCTACGACATTTATCTGAATTGAAATTGTTCAATGTGAAAAGGCAACCCTCATTTTCCCGATAAGGAAGCTTTCATTGATTTTTATGTGATTGCATATATTTTCTTTAAGCAAAATTTTCCATTGTCTTTTTGTTAGAGATTATTCAAAATCCGACTTTTGAACTGTGATGAATGTTCTAAAAGTTTAAAGTAATCGAGTAATGAAACAATTTTAACTTCGATGAGACGGAATTTTCTTAACCCTTTGTCGCTATTTATTTGTTTTTTAGATTCGGAAAATATCAGATTATTTCTTTAACGAAGATTTTGTAGTCAGTGTTCGCTGATGTCTCACATGATTTTTTTGGCTTGAACGCTCCATTTTCAAATAAATTCACCTTTTCGAAAGGTTCAAATTTCTCCATCACTCCAAAAAGATCCTATTCAAAACACAACCATACGGTTTGAACCCTCGAGCGAATTCCTATTTATCATGCCAAACTTCCAAAAAGTTTAATATTTTCATCTTTTATTCAGCTCTTTCTTACTTTACAATCAATTCCCAGGCTGTCCTTTAGTCCATTTACAAGAAATGACATTTCACCATGAGAAGTGAATCCTCTTCAACTTAATTCAACAAGCTTGGACCTACTAAAAACATATTTACATCTAATCTAAACCGATTTAAAATAGTTGTCATTATTATTCATTAATTCTCGCTTAAAAGCCTCGTCCTGTCTCTAAATTTTTCCACAATAAAAAAGGATATTTAACCTGCTCTTTTTATTTTTCTTTTCTTTTTAACCTGCACATTTTTACTTTAGTAAAAGGAGGAAATCCGGCGGAAAACTGCCGTTTTCTAAAATGTGGCAAACTATGAAGTTTAACTTTTCTCAAAACAATTTCCTACTCTGACATTTCCAAGTCTTTCTTAAGGACAGAGGTAACGTTGTCATACTTATAAAATCCATCGAAAATCACTTTTTTTGATTTTCACAAAATTGATCGATACGATCATCAGTGACACTTACACCCAAATGCCAGAAGACTTAACCTCTGATGTCCAACGTTTCACTCTGTCTCTACTAAAACCCTGAACCAGAAAAAACCCTCCATCATTCATAAATCTGGCCCCTCAAAATTAGCTTTGTTCGCATATATGGTTTCTTCAAAATTCGGAAGGCCAGTACTGCCTCCGTCCATCTTGAACGACATAATTTTCTCATCTGTGATCCATTTCAGCGATTCTAATTTTTTTCTCTGTCGTAGAGAAATTCCTCTATCAAAACTGAAACTCTAAACATTTCATCGGTATCTTCTCCAAACCTGAGTGAACCCTATTGATCCGGTTAAAATTAATTATTGATTTTTGGTTATGTATGTTCTCAAGACACATTTCATTAAACAATTTTTAAATCTTCTGCCTTACAGGATCTTCAGTTCCATCATCAATCAATTTAATTTCCATTTTAATGCCAATTCAATCGCAACAGAAATTGAAACACGTCTAACCTCTTTTCTCACACATTTTAATAACCAAATATACATGTGAGTTTTCCCCTGATTACTTTAAATGTATCAACCTATACTTTCATACACCTTCCGACCGTAATTCAACTCGAAAAAAGTCCCCATTATTTTTAACCATTTTACCTCATCTCTTACCTTGTGCCTCATGGGTAGTGTCGGAGTCGAACCGACTAAACCTTCTCTCGCCGTGGATACGTCGTCGAACTTCCATGAGTTTCGATCTATTATCCCTTGCGAACTTCTATCTAGTTCCGGAGTTTATCCAGCCATACAGGAACCCCGTACAGTTATTGTTGTACGGAGAGGAACACCAAAGCTTACAGGCGACACACCCTCAGACGAGAATCCCAAGGTTCGGTAGCAGTCGACCAAGGCAGCCGGCTACCTCATCCGATAGAGAACCATCGTTTTGAAATGCGCTTTAAAGCACCATTGGCTATCGAGGATTAGGCAGATCGCTTAATCTCAACAGCAACGCCATCAGTGCACAGCCTGCTATCGGCGGCGGCCTCCGACAATGCAGCAGAACCATACAGCTTCCGTCTCCCCGAATGATACGGACAACCTGAAATTGCGCATGCGTCCGATAATTAGTTTGACCTGGGTTTCGACCCGACAACGTCTCCACGTCAAAGCCCGATAAGACCATTAACATGTCCGTAGGATCGGTCCCAAGACCGATCCCTGAGGCACGTCATATGCGACCATCTTTCGACGCACGGAACCGAATGAATCTCGATATCAGCACCTATGAAGATAGGTGTTACTATGCAAGGTACTCTGCAGATATCGCAACACCGCAGATATACGGGGAGTAGGTAGTGACCGAATCCCTTATGTATATAGCACGGTGTTAAATGCATTCGCGACGTTAAAAGACACCGCGAGCGTTTAAACTTTGGCGCAACGTATTGTGCACCCTCCCTCCCGTAACCCGAACTGCGTCTCCGAGAGATCAAGACCATCTTCCGACAGATATGCCCTTAACGCGAAAGAATTACCCTTTGAATAACTTCCCCCCAAAAACAATAGTCTCATATTGCGCGTGCCTGTGAATGCAGGACCCGACGCGATGAAGAACCTCCTCGAACCTCTTGAGTGGAGTGTTCGGAGATACATAGCACCCACGACTAGGGATGTTCGAGCTTTGTGGCGGCCCTCAAATGGCCGCGCCATGAAGCCGGAATTCCTCTTGACTTTATCGAGAGGAGGGAACTCCGCCCCGGTCTGGAATAGAAGATCCATAGTGCTGCGGCTGCGGTTGATGATGGTCTGGATTAGGGAGAGGTTGAACGCATCACGATCTTCCCGATCTACAACGATTGATCGTTGTAAAGGAAAAATGAAAACAATTAAATGATGAAAAACAATAATTTTTCCCCAAAAATCTTCCCCTACAACGAAATAAATCATGTAAAACATCAGTAGCAAACCAGTCCAAGTATGTAATTAGTTCATAATCTTATAAAGTATAAATCGGACCGCGACTTGCGAATAATTAAAAAGATTTAAGATTGCCGTTAAGGTTGCCTTAACAATTACAAAAATTCCGGGGGTAATTAAGGGTGGAAAATAAGCCACAAATCTTCTTCTGTGTTCCCGGGAGTTTATAATCCGAAATTCCTCCCTTCGTCGGGAGTCTCCTTTTCTTGCCCGACCAGGTTTCCTGCCTCTTTCCCGCTCTCCGAAACTCGCGACCCGTCTGGAAGTCCTCGCGGTCTCCGTCCGAACGAGATCCCTCGCATGCCCGCATTGCGAACGAGGCGTCTCTCATTATTTCGGGTACGTCAGCACTTTCCCGAGGCCTCCTGCCGGCAGCTTGTGCATCCACTTGAAGAATATCCTCCCGCATTTCGTTCCCCTAGCTGCAGGACGGACGTTCCTTCGGTAAAATCGACTGTGGTACGTCGCGCGGCAAGGTTACATAAATCGACAATGGCTTTATGATCGAAAAATCACTGCTACAAGACGCATGTCCTGCCCAGGCTACCGTCTAAATTGCTTTGGCTCAGAAACCTGCGGAGGAAAAGCATTCCATTATAAAATAATTTTAAACAACAATGTCATAAATAATTTGTAGTGCATAAGCAAACGAATGACGTGAAAAGGCGAAGGGGAACGTCACCTAAGAGATAATAGCTAACATTTCATTGTTTGAAGTACACAACGGTCGTTAGCTGTCATACTTAAAAAAAAAATCACCAAAATTTTACTTATAAACAATATTTATCGTATCTGAAAAGTTACAACTTTAAAATATCTGCATGATACAAAAGCTAAAATTTAATTTGAAATCGCTAAAGGTGTAGATGATCGATACTATATTATAAAAATCAACGAGGAAAGAAGCTACGATAGTATGCTATGCCCGCCTACTAAACAGTTTATCTACTCACTATATGCAA
Source organism: Ricinus marginatus (assembly GCA_028565995.1). Classification (NCBI taxonomy): domain Eukaryota; kingdom Metazoa; phylum Arthropoda; class Insecta; order Psocodea; family Ricinidae; genus Ricinus; species Ricinus marginatus. The sequence goes on from JAOWBB010006747.1 coordinate 115,418, forward strand.
GGCTGAGGAAGATAGCCAATGGTTTTCTATTTTATTAATAAAGATGGAACTTTATGGACTACTTTTCCTGCGACTTCCCTTTTTTCATTGCTTTTCCTTTTTTTAAATATGTTTATCCATTTTATAATTTAATTAATTCCGGTTTTGGTTCGTCGCGACAAAAAATATATAATGTATAAATGTTATTGAATTACGGGGAAGTGAAATACCAAGAGAATAAATCATTTTTCATGCAATAAGGTCAGATTTGTTCTCAAAGTAAGGAAAATAATCATATAACATTATCTTTAGTATTGAATTGACGAGATATGAATCATATTTGCATTTTTTTGAAAAAAGTATAAGAAAATTTTCGGTAGAGGGATAATATAATGGAAAACTAACGCTTTAACATTTTAATATTTGGATGATTCGATCTTCTTCTTCCCCGTTAATGTTCAAATAGATATACTGAAGTAAACGAATTTTGAGGGTATTTGCAAATATTTTATTGTCACATAGAGTCTCGTACTGATACGTGCCTTTGTCATAATTTGTAAACAACATTGTCGCCAGATTGTGGAACTATAACGGGATATTCTTACAAAGGAAGACAATTGCCAATGTATGTGGAATTTTCTTGTCCGATAGCTGAAAAGCCAAGCGCATTCCTGTCGTGATGAATGCTACAGGGTTATCTCTGCGTGCACCAACGTAAGTATTTAAAGGCGGACGAACATGGAATTTGATACGGGAATGGAAAAAGAAGAGAGAGAGAGAGAGGGAAGCTAAACCTGTTTAAGTGACGCTTGATGCGATCAAATTAATACGTGGTCCGATCAATTGTTAATTCCACGATGAAATCAATTGAAGTTTAGTTTCGTCGTGGCATTCGACCTCAGAAATGGTTGATCGTCATGTCATGTATGTGGCGCGCGGCATTTTCTTTTTCATTGTAAGAGCATTCAAAAGTGAAAAATTTTATCCATTCGTGCTCTTCATGGACAAAAATATCTATATATATAGCAGGCGTATGGAGTGAGTGGCGTCAGCCAGAGACGAGTCGGAGCTTTTAACTGGACCTCGTTCAGCATTGCTATTAAACTGCTTTAGACCTTGTCCCTGACCTCAACTTATATTTCACTGTAAGTACAATTGCTTTTCAAATATCAAAATCCTAATTTTCTCACAGGAACATGATGCTTGAAGTGGAAAATGTAAATTTGTTATTGAAATAACCGTTTGACGTCGAAGATATATGGTATCCCTACACTTTGAACCATTGTTGTAAGTCATTTTTAAGTGTAAATTAAACTTAGATATACCAAACTGATATAACGCGCAATATTTTTCTGTGTTTTAAAATGCAAAAGTAGAAATAACAAAACGCGAGAGTTACATTATCTTTTCATGAGATACAAATTGGATAATTATAGTAAATTGCACATACATGATGGCAGGTGAAATTTTAATGATAATATCCTTATTACGCCGTTTATTACATGTAAATATTTTTTAATTATTAAAAAAATAATATTTAATTATTTACAAGCGTCGTAAGTAATAATATAATTTCACATTAATATTTAAGTCTCCTAAGTGCTATCAGATGAATTTCTTTTATATATATATATAAAAAAAAAAAAAAAAAAAAAAAAAATTTGATAAGTGATATCATAAATATTTTCCAATTGTTTTA
>JAOWBB010006747.1:117105-129025 GCA_028565995.1 Ricinus marginatus
ATATTTTTTCGTTATCATAATGATTGAGGTTCGACGTTTATAATAGTATTCGGTATGGGGATATAAGAAACCGTTTTAAATCATTTTCATATATTTGCAGAAGCGTTTACCAATATTTGGTTTGACTGTATAAATGTCTAAAGATGCAAAAGATTAAAAACCTAAAATTCGGCAAAAGGTTTTGCTGCTGCGATTCATTACCGACACTTTTCGAATGCCTTTCTTGTGCAATATTATTTTTCCGATTTTTCGAAATTCATATGTAAAATTTTCAAAAGCGGTCGTCTGGCGGGGGAGATTTTCAAGGGAGCGGCCTTTCGGTGAAAAGGATCAAATCCGACGAGACCGATGCCGAACGGCGGTGCTTTTTTCGAAGCCATTAATTTGCCCGCCGTGAGGTTTCAATTAGTCGAACTGAAAATGTTCAACCGCGAGGGAGAAATGGGTAACTCGGGAAATTTTGATTCTTCTTCGGTTCTTAGACAAACTTTTTACGTCTATCTAAAACGGAAAGGTAAACCCGGAAGAAGGAAAAGCCGCAAGGAAGGAGAGTACTGCCCGATTCCATGTACTTTTGCATGTGTTAAAGTCCGGGCATCGAAGGTCCACCTTCGCTCCAAATGAGATTTTTTTAAAGGGAAAAGAAACGTTTTCCGTTCAAATTCTTTTTGTTCTTTCAAAACTGTGATTTTGAAAGTCACAGAGAAAAAAAAATTTTCTTTTTCTTTATGGTCAAATTTTGAATCTTTGAATATTTTCTTTTATAAGAAAAGAAGGGCGGATGAAGCGTAAATAACACTATTAAAAATCGCCAACTCTCACCGCAGAAGCTGCAAATACATTTAAGGAGCTGCAGGGAACGCTAAAACTATTTTTTAAACGCGGAAGGAATGGGAAGATTACCTTTGCGTGTATTTGTTTTGTTGCCCGTTCAAATTGCACAAGATATGCAAAACACCCTTACAAAAAGACTTCTCCAATTTTCTAAGCAAAACACTGTCTGCGATATATTCAAATAAAGGTAACGTGAAACGTGCGGGATCGAAGTATCCGTGCAATGCGAGCAGCTTAAATAAATCAGTTTGATCAATTCCGATCAAGTATCAATTCCGGAATTCACCGTATAGATGTTATGAAGAGAAAATATTTAATGGACATCTAGATTTAAACAAGAATGTAGATTTCGACTTTATCAGTTCGATATATTGTTACGGAATATTCCATACATGGCTCGGTTTCATCCCAGTCTTCTAAACACATTTCCATGACTCATTATTACACATACTCCACATATTATTCTCTTACATTCAATATATACGGTCAAATATCCCACAATAAATAAATTCCTCATAACGTTTTGTAACTTATTCGGCTGCAGCAGCAATATTTCATTCTATTGAACAATTCATTTTTATATTGATTTTTAGGTGTAGAGAATTGTTAAAGGTTGCTCATCATGAATGAAATAAGAGTAAATTTGGAGGAACAAGAGCGAGAAATTGTCAATTGGTTTAGAGAGGAACTTCTGCCAAAGCTCCTTCAAGATGGACATTTGCCTGTGGAAAGAAGTTCAACTATCGAGAAATGTCAATTTAACATAACCGAAAGATGGACGGATCACTTTGCATCGTGTCCTTATTTTCTCGATTTGGTTGTTGATTCCAGTGGAAGTAAATTCGCCTTAAGCTTTCTTGTTAAGTTTTCGCTGCAGGATGAAAAGGCCCGAGATGTTATGCATCCGCAAAGGTTGTTTTGCAACGAAATAAAAATGTACAAAGAAGTCTTGCCGAGCTTCCGCGAGATGCTGAGGAAAAATCCAAAAGCTCCGTCGAATTTGGTAGACGACCTGTGTTCGAAGTGCTATTACGCCCATTTCGATAAAGACAATTACAAAAAGTCGGTTCTTGTATTTGCGAATTTAAAAGCGCTTCAATACAGACCGGCGGAATCGAAGATTTTTCTCGATTTTGACCACTGTGCAATGGCAGTGAAGCAACTGGCTCGGTTCCACGCCATGTCCTACTCGCTCAAAATCAAACATCCAGAAATTTTGGAGGAAATAAAGCACACGTTCATAGAGACTCGCTACTTCGACGATCCGACAGTGAGAGAGCATTGTGATATCTTCCATGATAGATGCAACCAACGAGCTATAAACTACCTGCTATCGCTGAAAGAACCCGTCATTCCCCATGAGTACGTCTTCAATTTCCGCAGAATGCTCGGTCGGCCCTTTGATCTCATGGTGAACGTGCTGCGGCCGGAGGAACCTCTGGCGGTTATTTGCCATGGGGACTACTGCAGGAACAACCTTTTCTTCCGCTACGAAGATGACCGGGTGGTTGATGCGAAAATGTTCGATTTTCAGGCCTCACGTTACAGTTCGCCATCCATCGATTTGACATTTTTCATGTATCTTAATACATCTCAGGAGCTGCGAAACAATCATTTTGACGAACTGCTTAATTTGTACTACAACGTTTTGGTTTCCACTATTTCGAGCATAACGAATATGCCGAAAAATGATATTTCGGATAGGTTTCCCTTTCAGTTATTCATGGACGACTTCTCGCGACGTGCAGTTTACGCTTATTTTCATGTAGCCTTTTTCCAAGCCATGATGACCGAAGCCTCGGTTATGAGCTGGGAACAGACTCCGAAAGAGCAAGCCGAAATATTGTATTCAAAAGGCGGAGAAGCCGTTTCTAAACGTATCGCCGACGTCATTATAGATTTTTATAAGAGGAAATTTTATGTGCCTTGCCCGAAAGAAATTTAAGTCACTTATATCGGCAAAATCTTAAAAAAAAAAATCTAGTACATCAGAAACACAGAATTCAAAACTGTTGCATTTTATAGTTTGTTTAAAAACTATAAAAGTTTAAAACTATAGAATATTTTTTACAGAAATTTAGCAAGACAAAGATTCATTCATACGTTTCATTAATGTCAAATCGTATAATTCATAAAATTTGAAAAAAATGAATGTAAAACCATAAAAAAAGATTGTTTAAAAAAATAAGGAAACGATTTTTATAAAGAACATAAAATACTTTAAAGAGTACCGAATTATATTTATAAATTATTTTTATTAGTAAAAAATTATGTATAATATACTTGTTTTACTTTTTGAAAAACAAGATTTGTAAAAACGCATTGTAAGATGAGAGGAAATGTCAAACTTTTTATTCATATTCAAATGTACTCTTATATCAATGAATAAACGTAATGAAATTCACTCTTGAATCCTCTCAAAACATTAAATTTTCACTTAAATTGAATTTATTTTCCAATATTCCATATTTCTTTGATTCTTAAATGTTTACATATAAATCAGGTTTTTAGTATTCTGCTGGAAAATTTTTTTTAATGTTTTCCCGGCATTTGAATACACCCTTGGAGTATTTGATTAATTGTGTGAAATTTTTGAAGTTTTTTTTACGGATTAAAACTGTTTATCGGTATAACTTTGTATGTAGCTTTCGGAAAATTTCATGTGCTATGATTTATAATACTGACAGACTATTTATCATTGTTTTTTTATATTTATTGTAGCAAAATCCTTTTTTTATTTTTTCATTTATACCTTTTTGATAAATCTAAAATTGGAAAAAAAATACGGAAAAATTCTTTCATGTCCTTTAACATTATCAACAAAATTTATAGTTTCATGTTATGTGACAAAAAACTTTAATCTCGATATTAACAATTTCAAAAATTTTTTCTTTAAATGAACGATTAAGATGTGTTATATAAAATGTACGCGTAAATCTACAATAAATATATTGTACATATATGAAAGCACATTCTAGTTTTTATTCTTTTGCTAAAACAAAAGTTTTTATATACAGCTGCTTCGAAGATCCAAATCGATAATCTAGGTTTACAATGTATTTTTGACAATAAAATCATAAGGGATTATGATTCATTTTAACATAGCACAAATATGTACATATAAATAAATATAAAATCAGGGCGAAATGATCGTTTTTGTAATTAGTCATTCAGATAATTAATTGTCTTTATAACAGAGAAATTTACATGTCGGAAACTTTAGTCGAGTCTCCGCGCCTTGTAATTAATATTTACGTTTCCTAGGACTTGCAAATTTATAGTCGTAATTCCTCTTAGGAAATAAGTTATATGTACTCATTTAAATATTTACTCAGTGGAAAGACATTTTCCAGTCTAATTTTGCATCTTTCACAATTGTGAACTCTTTTTCAACTTAACCTCGATTTGGATTTAAACCTTCAATTAAAAACTGTTTACGGCCACGCGTGCAAATGAATTGTATTCATTCGCCAGGGCCTTTTACAAGGGAAAAAAATATTTGTTTTGATTCTATCTATCGAACATGTGAAAAAATGGAATTTGAATGATTAAATCCTACTTTAGGCATGTTGAACTGATTTATATTTCGATGACGAAACACATAAAATACCGATCTGCCGTAAATTATTTCCCCTGAATACATGAAAATATAATTACATATAACTATTTTTATATTGTTTTAATACTTTTTTTTAGTCGTTCAACAAGTTCTAAGTTCAACGAGTCGAAAGTTCATAGAAGGCAATATCCGGTGTCGTAAAATTAACTATTTTTGCACTTTTCAATTTTCAATACATATCGGAAGAAGAAAAACTGCAACAATTTGGAACAATAATTGCTTCATTGTGGTATTGCAGGGTAACCAATACTGAAAAATGATATATGTGATGTATTTATTTTTTTTTTAATTGGACGAACGAAAATGAATTGATATTTTCATGTTTCTTTAATATATATTACATATTAATATTATATATTAATATTATATAATAATATAAATATATTATATATATATTTATAAGACAAGGGTATAATTTTATTACAGTAAAAGTTAAAAATAAAATTAAATATTATTTAGGAGTGAAAATTATAAAAATAAAAAAAGCATTAAAATTACAGTATTAATATCAAAAAATAAAATTTAAAAATACTAAAAAAAAATTAAAAAAAGAACATATTATTTTAATGAGAAAAATTGTTAGATTTTATTGTTTATATATAATATAAACAACCTTGTAAATAATTACTTTTGAAAGTATGATAATTAATTTTTAATACTGCATTCTCTTTTTTGTTCATGGTGAATATTTGATGGTAAAAACTTTTCAAATTATATATTTTTTTATTAAATATAAATATAAAATATTTTATTTTACATATATATTAATTGTGTTAATGAGTATATTATCCTAGCTGTTGGCATATTATCAGACTTATTTCAATAATATTAAAAAGATGTTAATATCTTGCCTTTCAGTATCCCAAACTTATCATTTGGTTTATTATTATTTATTATACCGCATATATAATAATAATAATAATAACAACAATTTTCACAGATTTCTTCTTCTCTTGTTTAAGTCTCTCAACAGAGCGTTAATTCTCGCCAGATTGACGCATTCGAAAGAGTTCCTCCTGATTCTTCAACAGCGTAAAATATACCACGTTCATCCGTGATTAGCAACGGTTTTAGCTTTCTGTAGAATTCCAGGCAACTTTTGCTAGACTGGCTGAACTCCAAGGGGAAATAGGCTCATACATAAATTTTTTGGCAAGGGAAACATTATTTATGGGCAGGGACGAGTTTTCCGTTTTACATCCTAACTACTTGAACCGAATTTTGAAGCAAGCATTGAAAATAGTCAAAAAAGCAAAATAAAAATTATGATCTATGTCTCCTGTTGGGAATTGGAAAAGGCCCGGGAAGGAAGATGCGGAAAATCTTGTGAGCTCGCCTATGCGAAAGTTCACGCACAAGTCGAAAACTTTAAATTACGATTTATTTCGAAATTTTTTTGCCGGTTGTTTGATTCCGCATTATTTGCCTCCCACATCCAGGGCTCCTCGGTTTTTTTCCGTTACTTGCCCTTTTCGCAAATTCTTAGCGGAAGACGGAAGGCAAATGAAACACCGTCTCAAAGGCTGGAAACTGACATGAAATATGATTCCGCATCAAATATTTATCCGCTAATGCTCTGTTTTGATGCGAAAACTGGTAATAAAATGATGTCGTGCGTTTCCTCCGGAGAATGAGGAAAATTCGTTTGTTTGCTCGGTCACGATTGTAAAAAGCTGAATGTTTCAGTTCAATTTCTTATTCTTTCCTTAAATTTTTGAACTCTTGAAAAATTTTCGCGTTTAAATTCGCATGCTTAATTGCAACGTGCACAATAAACAGCCCATTTTCGCGTTTCAATTCGTTTCAGCATGGAAAATCCGTTTTCTTGGCACCGAGGACCTCGTTTTCACGGGGAGCAGTGCAGCGTGCACCTAATGTACTGTTAAAATTAATTTTTGTCTCAGGGAGCGGATTTTCTCTAAAGGCGGAACCATTGGGTATGTGCGCGGTTATTCAGGCAGTGCAGACAGTGCCAGGGTTGCAATAACCGAAGTACCAGATTAATATATCTTGGAAGATTTTCGAAATCGGACTTGCATAGTTAGAAGCCAGACTTCACAAGCCGGCACGTTGGAATTAGTGAATTGTATGGCACGAAGATCTTTACTGTCGCGTACAGTATTCGACAGTCAATCGAAATGAATATTCAGATTTATTTTCCAGCTTTCTACGTCAACGGAAAAGGGACTTGGAGAGTAAGTGCCCCGAATCCTCCATGCCTTTCATCATCGTGCCACTGACGGCAGCTGATTCGCGAGGAGATCTGCATCGTCAAAAAGAGAGTTTACCACGACACTGTCTCATCCTGTATGACATCTCTTTGGGAAACGCATAACAAGCTAGCAGAAGACCTCGAATAATTCATGCTCCCCAACGTCGCGTACCACTATTCCGTCATCCGCGGGATTGTCACCGACAACCGCGGTCAACGTATGAGTTGGCTCATCCAGCAGGACAATTTGTCTCACAGTAGTCATTACAATCCCACACTCCGCGATCAGGTGCCCCATACCAATGCAGGTAAGTCCAAAACAACCCGTAGTGAGAGTACCTGCGACATCGAGTAGCAGAGTCTGTCCAGGCGACAATTCTGTCCGCAGGTCCAGACAGTCGCAGCTTCGGGAGTGGCCGAATCTGACGCTCCATTGTCTCGCGAAGTGGCAAACCGTAAGCCTCCGATAGAAGATTCACAGGAAGGATCCGTAACCCTAGAGCCCTCGTATGATGTAAATGGCCTTTTGATGAGGAGGGACGCGGACAGGGCACGGTGACGGACTGGAACACTGTAGGAGAAGACCCGAGAGAATCACCGAGGCATAAAGCCGGCATGCTCCATACGACAGAGGTTTCTCGAGGTGTTTGACAGTGGTCGAACACGATGTTAGGTCACGGCTTTCGATCGAGGCACCGTCGCTTTTAAGGGCAAACGAGGACGAGCCAGAAATTTTCCATCTCGTGATGCACCTCGGCATTGCTGTCGCCTTCGCGAATTCGCTAAAAGAGTCCAGGGCATCCCATTCGGAGTGAATGGCCTAACCCAATTACAAGTGACATTTAGTGCTGGGCGAAAAGAACATTGTGTAGTTTTATCCCCAAAGCAATTTATGCCATCACGCAAAAAATGTTTCAAAAGGCCTTTCCATTTGAACATCATTTTCAACGACCGGAGAAATATTTGTATTTAAAATAAAAAATTTACAATAATGCGGTTCGCGAAGTCGTCAGGCCTCGGTTTTGTCATTACGAGACGAATGATGGAAATAATTTGCAGAGCTTTTACCTAACAGGAACTATCACAAACTTAACGGTGAAGTCGCAAATGGCGAAATCCGTTTTTCCTCCTTTTTTTCCAAAAGTTTACAGCGAACTTAGACAAAAAAGATTTTCCTGTTGTCAGTGCACAAGATTTTCGCCCTTATTCTCCGTTATTAAAGCCAAAAAATCGATGGTTGTGTGAGAAATGGAAATGCCTAAGGACCGAATACAACGCATTGTCATTTGCGCGGAGAAACAATTAAACTGCAGTTAATTTCATCGAACAAAGCGAAAAATCTCGGACATTTTCCCAATTTAAAATCACGTAATGTTAATTACCAGTGGAGAAATTGCAGAAGACTTGTAACTTATCGTCCGGGGCCCCGTTCGGAAATCTTCTGCACGACCTGGAACGTGGTTTACTTTAATTGTGGGCAACTCGTAATAAAGTATTTTATCCAGACGAATCCGGGAGTTAATTTGAAATTTCATATCGGGAGCACGGTAAAAGATGTTCCGCGGACTTGAGGAAAAAGAGCTAAATTTTAGTTAATGGCCGGACGCTGTCAGATCTGGGAACGGGATCCTTTCCGTGGAAAGTTGACCCTTATGCTGGATAATTTCATCACTGAGGGACAGGGAGTAAAATTCACGGCCGAAACAGGGGGAGGATAAGAGACTTCCAGCCCCGAAGGTGTTGCTAAATGACGTGACAAAGCCTGGAACGTTAAGTCTGGAGAAAGGAACGAGGGGAGGATAGCACCTCGGGGAGTTTACGTTTTGGAAGAGGAAAACAGGAGAAAGAAAAGCGACACTCGTGGCTTTAATATCAATGAACAGTTTCAATGTTAAATATGCAGGCGCTATAAAAATCAATGTTGCAGTTGAAACGTTATGGTTATGTCTCATAAAAGGTTAGTCATGGAAATTTTGCATTCCTCAAAGCTCGAAAAGAAAAAAAAAAATGCGGTTAAAGTTTTATTCTGTATTTTCATACATGGACTATGGCAAACTAAACAGTGAAAATTTCACGTCTTGATTTTCATTCGCGTTAGCTGGAAATGTCGGATCCCAACTTTTTAAGCATTCGCAAATTAACTTTTATGTATACCGAAAGCGGGAAAACCGTCTGCCACAGTAACACCTAAAGGTGCAATGCCACTTTGATTGAGTTGAAATGAGTGTGAAATTAAGGAAAAAATAAATTACAAAAGAAAAATTAACTAATTATTATTTGAATATAAGTTTCAGTTTCGCTGCAAGGTGGCGGATCCCGGTAAGCAACCGGCGATTTTAATACAGGAATTAATTTAAGATCCGATTTAGTTAGTATTTATAACGCCGTAAAAGGGCATTGCATTAAGGGAGTTTCGTTTTGCCGGATGGCGGGCAAAGCAATTTCTGCGGATGTTAGCATCAAGTTAGCAGTTGTTATGGCCGGAGTAAATTAATTCACCTCCGTTGACGCAACAGTAATAAATTTTTCCTACATAACCGGTGAAGCATTAGGAGAAAAGAAAAGTGCGGAAAATATCTGAAATTAGTTTTTTATTTTATTACCGCCCTAAATTTTAAATGATACATATAAAAGGAATTGCCGCATTACGGACTCCACCGTCACGTCCCTTAACAGATCAACATGGAAAAAATTTTCAGAAAATGTGATTTCTTCACTTTTTATGTCAGGTCACGCTGCAGACTCTGGCTGAAATCGGACATAACAACGCACGAAAGCCAGTAGAGAAAAGCTTGCGCGACCAATAACATTCAAACATCAATGAAATTATTGTTAAATAGCTTTATGTTTTTCGTTTATTTATTTTTTTATTTTTGTCACGGAAAAATAGCCAGAAACGAGGCTTTTTGTCCTGGGGGTTCGCAGCCGTTACCAGTTGCTTCCACGTTAACAGTCTGTGCATTATTATTCCGTAAATCTCAACGGTAATAAAACAAACGTGTCAGATATTCGCAGAGAATCTTAAAAAGGGTCTCTTAACTACCCGATAAAATATATAACTGAATCAGCAGTACGTGACCGATCCGTTTTAGTGATCAGGTCCTTCTCAGCATTCCTTGTCTTATTCTGATTTTATCTGAATATTTTTTCCGTGTTGTCCTTTATGGTTTGACTTTTACGGTTCCGCGATCGGGTTTAAAGACCGATACCACGTCGGAGCCGAAACGCAACCGATCGCCTCGGCTCGCGCTGACCGATTCGTGATTCACCTAAAGGTAAAAAAGGTATATTTCCCTCGGGAAACACCACCAACGAGAATGGTACCTTATTCCATTTTACATTTCCCTATTTGCAGCTGGGTCAATAAGGTGCAGCCAACCATCGGTCTTTCCACATCCCTCCAGATAATCTGGAAAGGGTTTTATTTTCCCATTCCAGCGAAAGCTCTTTTACTCGAACGCCGGAACAAATTTTCTATTTGTTTGACGGAGCTTCCGTCGAATTTAGCTTTGCTTGCCGAAACGAAAGAGACAAAAAGAAGCGGAAGCCGCGGAAGAAACGGAAGCATTCTCAAAATCTGCGTCTTGCTTAGGGTGCTGCTATTGCCATTGAAATGTGTTAAAATTTTTAGATGCAGAGAGCTTAATCCGAGATTTAATACCCCGCTCTTCACGGCAAACATTCGGGGTGCTCTCGGGGTGAGCTTTGCTCCCTTATCTTTTTTTTCCGGGGCTTAACCGAATTTTTTCCACGGCAGAACGGAAAAAGGCTAACGCTCTATCGCAACATAAAGACCAACCCTTGAGCAAGGCAAAAGCTTGAGTTAATGATATGACACGTGTCAAACGAAAATGCGTTAACACCAAGTAAAACTTATGTTGTTGCAGTTTTCCTAGTTGCATTTTAAAAATCCCTTCAAAATTTTAAGTATGTTAAATATGCATTTATATAAAAAATTAAATAAATCTTTTTAATGAATTTGTAAATATATCTAAATAACAATATTTTAAATCTGTAATTAAGAAATGTTTATATCACTGATTTTCAATAAGAGATGAATTTAATACCTTAGTGTTTGCCACTGATGTAAAATACGCTTTTATTGTCGGGTAATAAAAGTCGCGATTACAGAGGAATCGCCTTAATTTTAAATCAGTTAGATAAGATATAAAGGTAAAAAAAAACTAGAGTTAATTATTTATTTAGGGAATCAGTAGATTAATTTTGATCTAATCCGCTGAAAGTCAGGTTAGGTTGTATCGGGAACGATTATAAATTTCCTTTACCTTTTTCCATTACTGAAAACCCTCTTGGAAATTAGTAATTGCCACGAACTGAACTACTAAAACATGCAACTAATGAAAAATAATGACTCATTTGTCCAAACTGAAAGAATCCCATTTAGTTGTACAAGGCGAATTTAACCCAGTATCGTCGAAACTGACTTAATTAGTAAACAATATTGTAATAAAAATATTTAATATTTAATGTAATATTAAAATTTTTAATTGCATTTACATTTTTGCTACATTCATAGCGAATTTATACTTGAGGCTGCGATCCGCGTTGAGAAACGTGTTATATGCTTTCGGATATAACGCAATATCAGTCAGTTATTATTATTATTATTATTATTAGCCAGATATTACTATTATATGTTCGGACTAAGAAACATTTTCGCTCAGGTTATTTCACTTCCGAGATCTAAATCCACCGTAGTGTCACTCTTGGACAGAGGATCTCTTTCCAAATCCCTATTTGTCAAACCGGAATTAGGGAACTTACCGTGCTTTTCCTTTTTTTTTTTTTTTTTATATCCGTTTCCTGTTGCCTTTGATTGATGAGAGTTCGTTTTCCATTCCAAATCCGTCGTAAAGTTAAAGAAAAAATTTGAACGACCCAGGTTAGACCTGAAACAACGTATCTGACATTACCTTTTGTGAAGTCTTCGGACAGGTTTTTATACGGTGACAGGCGTCCGTGGACAAAAACTCACGGAGGCGGAATTTTGCAAGACCCGATACGATCTGGAGAAATGAAACAGCAACCTTCAATCGGAATGGGAAAGCGAAGTTTTGCAAGAAGAGTGCAACAGACATTTAGAAACCGGGAAGTGATTCCCGTGGAAGACATATTGCCGCCTGCGGGAGTCCCGAAGGTGGTACTCTTGCGGCACCAAACATAAAAAAAAAAAAAAGTCTAAATGAATAGCATTAAAAACACAAGATGAGTCAGATAAGCAAATAGCTTCAACA
>JAOWBB010006748.1:0-18822 GCA_028565995.1 Ricinus marginatus
TATTTTATTGAGTACTATATTTTCCACTTATCCCAGAAGATTACTAATCCATCCTTGCTTAGTTCTAGGAAAACAAGGTATGTTTAAGGTGTTTTTCCATATCATCCCCCATCCAGGTTATATCACTCTTGAACCGAGTTATGTAATGGCATAATAATTAGTTAAATTCGATAAGTTTATTCATTCAAGACTAATTGGTAGAAAAATAGTTTTGAATTTAGTTGCTGCGCTTTGGAAAAGAAACGCGCTTTGACGTTAAATGAATGCAACAGATATTTATTTTTAAATTTACTTCCTTTTCCCCTGCTTATTGTCGTTTTGAAAAGAAAATAAATAAATCCGAAGGTGGAAGGAAAGTATTTATTGCAGAATACAGGTTTCCACTGGTATTTAAGAACGAAATGCAGAGCTCAGGTAGTGTGTTGACCTGTATCGAAGACTGGTTGGCCATGAGAAAAAACTTCCACTTAGTAAGCCACATGAGGATGCCGAGGTGCATATGTCTAGCTCGGCCACAGGCTGACTAAAAAGTCGCTTTATAAATTTTTCAACTTACCCTTTTTTTACCCACTTTGACTTATCGTTTACACCTTGTTTTGTATCTTTTAACATTTATATTATTTCCTCAAAAACTCGATTGCTCAGATCCATATTTATACTTTTTGGACAATAAAATGTTTTCCGGCATTTTTATAAAACAGTATAAAACCAAAATGAAAATATCTTAATATTATTACTATTGAAAAATCTTATGATAAAAAACGGTTTTTTCTTAATAAATAAAGAACAAAAGATGTTTGCAATAAGAATTTTGTTAATAATAATAATAATAATAATAATAATGATAATAATAATAATAAAATTTTCTTGTTCTTTGTTTCAATTTTTTATGTGTTTTATTAGGTATTTATATATATTTATGATGTTTTATCATGTATTCGTTTTTTAATATATATATATACGTAAGCATATATTTAAATTTTATATCTAAAAATTAACATCAGTTTGCTAAGTGCATAAATTTTTTCAGTAGATGTAAATCGAATTCAAACGGGATATTTTACCTTGTTAATCCGTTTATGTTTCTTTCGATACTTTTCAATTTTATTAAACCATTTTTTCTTAAAAAAATGTAAAATTTAAAAAAATGTTAACAAAGAAAAGAGGACATTTATACTAACCACCCGAACGCTCACTAAAAAATCGGAATACTATGTAGTCGATTCAAGCCTAGTGTGCCTGAGTTCAGAAAAAAGTCTGATAATGTTAAATGGTTCTCCGGAGTAATTTGCGCACAATTTACTACATCGTCTTCTTACGCTAAAATTAAGTGTTCAGCTCTGTGAGATTTTTGTATAAATCAATCATGTAAATCTTTCGAATGATCAGGACAAAAAGATGGCGATTGAAAAAGGTTTACTTTTATTTTTCAAAATATTTTACTAGAATTTTTGATATTTTTTTAAAATGATATTCGTAATTGAAAAAAATTAATTTTATCGTAAAAAGTAAAGTGGAACGCTAGTTTAAAAGCTTGAGAACCATATTCCAACAACTTAAATCGAAGCATTTTGTATTCTTCTAACTTTATATGTGCTTAAGCACACGAAGAAAAAACTGAAAAATCTTACAGTTGCTCTTTATTTAATAAATATGAATTCCTCTCCTGTTTTATACCATTGTCCTTAAAATATTAATCATATATGCATGTATATAAAATTCCTTCAAACCATCGTTTTTACATAAATACATACATGAAATTATTTTTAAATTTTTTACGTTTATCATACATAATATGTAATGTACTTAATTTATTACGAGTTTACTTTTACTATTAATAAGAAAATTGTGTGGAAATCGATCAAAATTCTTATGTATATTTAATTTAATATATATGAACATTGATAGTTGTTCATATTGACAGGAATAGTTATTATAATTTAAGTTCTAGTATTCAGTTTCAATGCTGATTAGACTAAAGTCTTAATCTGTTGTAACCAATTATTAGTGTAAGCTGATAGTTTCTATGCATTGTAATTTTCAGTCTTCTTTAAAAAGTCCACTTTTTTATATTATGACTTCTCTCATTTATAAAATTGAAGCAGAGGTTAACTATAAAATTGTTTTCGTAATGCAGATATTATATTTTCTTTACATAAATATATATTTTCGTGTATAATCTATATTTTATTATATATTTATTATATATGTATTTAATATAATATATATATTTATTATAAAATATATTATATCATAAATATATATATCTTACATAAATATAATGCGTCGCTTGCATTAGGACATTTTATTTACACATTTATTTTCTCGTATTATTTAAAATTTTAAATATTGGTTCTTATAAAATAATCCTATCATATATGATTGTCAAAACTAGAATATATTAATTTTATTAAAAAAATTTCATATCCAGAACTCTATTTTTCAAGTTTTTTTATTTAAACACAAAAATGACTCTTAAATGACAATAACTGATTAGTTATTTTAAAAAATGAATGAATTTTTTTAAAAACTGATTAGGGAATTATGTAATTATATGGATGTATAATCCACTATTCCTTTTTTGTTAATTATGATTGACATAGAAATTTTTAGAAAATGAATAAAACCCTAATCATAGTATTTTTCTTAGCATAAAATCATGTGGATGCCTGAATTTTTTAATAAATTTAACTAATAAGTAGCTATATTCTTATAAGTTCTATGTAGTAATTGACGTAAACATTCAGTATGAATATTGGTCAGCGATGTTTGTAATTCAGTCGCACTCTGATTATTTGTGGTACATGAAATTCTAAATCAATCTGTTTTATTATTAAATTACTTGTACATGAAACTTTGCAGTCACTAACATCGCTGTAAAAGTCAGGATTTTGTACATGTGATTTTTATTACTTACTGGGGCAGAAAAATTATGTCGTTTGCCATAAAAATTTTTGTTTCTTCTATTAGGAAAGAACTTTTAATTCTAGTTGGATAATTAATTTTAATAGATACCATCAGAATCAGCTTATTATTATTATAATCAAGGCTATTCATTTCATAATTTAATTTTCATTCTGTAACACCTTATGGAAAGGTTAAAATTGAAATTTGAAATCAAAGCGAAAATAATATTTGACATTTCACAAAAGATTTTGGGAGTTTTTTTTTTAAATTCAATTCAGTGGTATAAATAATTAAAATATTCAATTGTGGAATATATGATAATTTTGTATACTATTTTTCTTACAGAAAGCTTGGCCTTGATCTAGTTCCTCGTATTGACTCAGACATGGTAGATCCGGCAGGAATGAGCGTTGTTGAATTATTTGAAGTGGTTTGTATTCATCTCTATAAAAATATTTTTATGAATGTTATTTTATGTAATTTTGACAATATTCAAAGTTTCTGCTGCTATCACCAACCATTTTGAACGGAAAGAGAGGAATTATAAAGAGAAAAACTTGGTTGACGTTTTGTGAGACGAATGATCAGTTTTATTGTTGTTTCGGGTCATATATTTGAAATATAAAACCTAATCGCAACGGATAATTTTTATTTAAACCAATTTAGTAAATAAAAAACAATTGAGATTTTCCGGAATATTAAAATCAGCAAAAAAATATCGAATAAGTTACAGTTATTTTATGATGTAATTTTTTTTTAATATTAATTTCGTGACAATGTTTGGAACTGAAATGATAATTGCTGGTTAAAATTGCAATATTCGTTAAGCGTAAAGGTATAAAAGTAATTCATTTCATGGATCAAGAATTATTTCACAATGGTACTTTTTTAAGTTTGTTTATTAACCTCACAACATAAATTTATTAAAAAGTAGCATAATAAAATATAAAATACATGAGCGTTGATAAAAATAAAACTCAAGAAAAATCAAATGGCAAACTTATGAAGACTTTTTTTGTCTTTTTTAATAGAAGAAAAGTTTAAGAGAAATGCATATTGAATAAATTCAATATCAGTTCAGACCTATAAATCAGAAATTTTATAATTGTGAGACATCGGATAATAATATTAAATATTTGATTTTATTATAAAAAAATAATATTTTTTGCCTAAGTGTTACCCCCTTTTTTCATAAAAATTGCTTTAAGTTCCGAGATTATGTAAATCTTTAACTTTTTGCGTTATTCAGCCGCATATATTCGAAATAAATTCTTAAATTACTATTAATATTTGGGTTGATATATATAAAAGTTTCAAAGAAATTTTTGCGAGAAAAAAAATATGCAAGAATTTATAAAAAATTTCTGCTAAATATAATGATATTGTTCATTTTATAAACAGCAAATGTTACTGTTGTTTTCAGCATGTTCAGAGTTCGGAAAATTCCCAATCAGCTATTACCAGAGGAACACTAAAGCAAAAAGTGGGAAAGAAAATATTAACTCATCATCTTTATATGTATGTGAAAGCATTTGGATATTGCATTGGAGAAGAAGGAGAGATTTATTTGTCATTGTATGATAGTATTTCTGGAAAATTTCTAACTGACCGATACCTGATTCAGGTACCTAAACAAGGATTTTCCAATTATATTGATAAATTTCAAACGTATTGCACAGTATTTACGGTGAGTGTATTTAAATTTGATTTTATTTTTTTTTCATAAAATTATATGTCTTTGAAAATTAGCATCTGAAGTTTTAATAAACGGAAATTTTTTATTCTCGTAGTCGTTCTAATTTTGAATTAAAGAAATATCAAATTTTACATATATATTTACAGGATTTGGGAAACGGTGACTTGAAGAAGGATATTTATTTGATTGCTCAAATAATGCGAATCGGGAAAATGGTTCACAATGACTCTAATCGTAAATCAAGCGAAAAAAATCCTCAGCAATGTTTTAAACGCCCTGTTGGTGTCGCCGTTTTAAACATATCCGAAATCTTAGAACCTGGCACAGGTATAGTATTAATTTTATTTCTCAATCAAAATCATACAAAAAAATTAAAGATATTACTTTTTCAAATCAGATTTTAAAAGTTTGTCAACAAGTTTGGTGTTTTGTGAGATTAGATCCAATATTGATAAGAAGAAGATATAAATTTAATAAATTAACGATATTGACATATAAAAATGTAAGAAAATTGTTTGAAGTTTGTAATATAATTTTTTTTAGGTAGCGAAGAAAAAGAATTTACTTTCAAAGCTTTTCAAGGGGAAGAAAAAGACTTTTTTCAGCTTCATGAACTAGTTATAAAAAAACAAAATAATAAATTTAGTTCATTGCAAGGCCAACCAAACTACGGTATGTTTAAAGCAGAAATATATTAATGTGTTCAGTTTCGAATGACATATTTAATTTATTTAAAGTTCTTAATTTTAGGTATAGTTGTTGTATTTAAAATGCTTCACGGGGAATTATCGCAGGTTCGGGAGGAAAATCCTATTTTGTTTAAAAATATTTCGCTGACCAAAAAACTCGGTTTTCCTGATATTATTTTGCCTGGAGATGTTCGTAATGATTTATACATCACTCTAGACAAAGGAGAATTTGAAAGAGGGGGAAAATCAACGAGTAAAAATATAGAAGTAACAGTCCTAGTCTTGGATGGTGATGGAAAAATGCTGGAGGTATTTAAGTAAAAGAATTAAAAAAATTGTTTGTCTCATAAATTTTTATATTTCAGTCACAAAAGTTTGTTAAAAATTTAACTGTAAAAACTGCTATTGAAATTTAATATATTAAATGATTTTAAATATTTTAATAAATAAGAATTAAAAATTCATATTTTTAAATTGTTTTTCGTTTTGTTTCTTTTTTCCTGACAGAACTGCCTGTGGGGTGCCTGTGGCATGGATCCTGAAAGCGAATATCATAGTATGATCATATACCATCATAATAGCCCGCACTGGAACGAAACAATAAGATTAACTGTGCCAATAGATAAATTTTATAGCGCTCACGTTAGATTTGAATTTCGTCATTGCTCTAGTAAGTTTTTAATTAATGGCCAATTAAAAGTAATTGTGATTCTTCAGATCAATTAATTCAAAATGCTTTTTTCTTTCTTAAAAAGCACGAGACAAGGTCGATAATAGGAAATTATTTGCTTTTGCCTTCACAAGATTAATGTCGAACGATGGCGCCACTCTCAAAGACAGTACCCATGAACTTTACATATATAAATGTGATGAAAAAAGCAAACTCAATCCAGAGCAGTATTTGAAACTTCCATCAAACATGTTGGATACGACTGAAAATAGTTCCGGAACTACAAGTTATACCCGCAGCCCCAAAGAAGTTTTCTATGTGACCACCCTTTTATGCTCAACGAAGCTTACACAAAATGGTATGTCGTACATAGTAATTTTTTGCTCAATTTTTTTGTCAACTTTGCACTTTACATTTAAATTAAAAGAAAAGTAACCATTTAATGTTTAAATTTTTTAGTTGATTTATTATCGTTATTAAAGTGGAAAGCGCATCCAGAAAGAATTAACGAAACATTAGTGAAAGTACTAAAATTAGGGGGAGAAGAATTGGTGAAATTCCTACAGGATGTTTTAGATAGTCTCTTCGCTATGTTTTCTACCGAAGATGGAAATTCTACGAGTCATTCTGGTCAAGTTTTTCATGTGTTGGTGAGTAAATTTGGCAATATATCGTAATATCTGAAGAATTTGAAAGATTACTTTTCTGGATGTTTTATGTTTCCTAGAAGTTTTATGTGAGTAATGTCAGGCAAGTATTTAGATATAAAACTGAATTTTAAATTTATTGACACCATCCAAACTTTTCAGAAATCTTTTGGCTTAGTCAGCGATAATACATAAAAGATAATACGTATTGTTCCTGAAGTTAACTGTAATTTGACTATTCGCCACAATTCCTGTAAGATAAAATATTCTCATATTTAATGTATCATTTACAATTATATTAACTCCTATTAACTTCTGTATTTTGGAATAACCTTAAATATAAACTATAATTATCGTACATGAGAAACAAATGTAGAAATTTTATTCGCAATTCTGGAGATATCGATTTTTATATCTTAATGTTTGATTAAAAAATTAGTAAATGAAATTGGTGAAAAAATTATTGTTTTCTCTGAATAATAAATAATTCAGTTTTATATATAAAGAAATTTAAATCTAAATTTATAAAAATTCTATCAAAAATTGCAAATAATAAATTTTGAATTCAAATAATTGATTTCATTTTCGGTTTTTATTTAAGGTATCTATATTTAGTCTCTTAGAAGAAGGAAAATTCGAACATTTCAAACCAGTGATGGATACCTATATTAAAGGACATTTTGCTGCTGCTTTAGTTTATAAGTGAGTGTTCCATTTGGAATTATTAATGGTTTTCAAACATTTATTATTAATATGACTTCAAAAAACTTTAAATTTTCTGAATTAAGTCTTTCTGGAGTTTCATTACACTTTTAAAAGTTATATTGGGATTTATAAAAAAAAAAAATATTTTATTTGCTTAAATACAATAAAGATTGTGTTTGAGGTTTCTTAGTACTGTAAAACATGAAAGCATTTTTAATCTAAAAATTTAAAATTACGTGAATAACAATACGAATATATCATTTAAAAAAAATTTTTTTTAGA
The DNA here is from genome assembly GCA_028565995.1 of Ricinus marginatus. Taxonomy (NCBI): domain Eukaryota; kingdom Metazoa; phylum Arthropoda; class Insecta; order Psocodea; family Ricinidae; genus Ricinus; species Ricinus marginatus. Next base: position 7,597 of record JAOWBB010006748.1, read on the forward strand.
GGATTATTGACGTCTGTCAAACATTGTGCTGATTTTGTACATACGAGTGGAAATCAAGAAGCATTGCAAAAATGTTTTCGATCTCTCGAATACATTTTCAAATTTATTATTCAAAGTCGTTTATTATTCGCACGAGCTACAGATGGACAATTTGAAAAAAAATTTCGAGATGATTTAAAAGCTTTATTTGAGGCACTTAATCTTATGTTATCAAAAAATAGCCCAAACATATTAAATATCCAGGTAAGGATTCCAGCATATTATGAATCTCTTTTACATAGACTCATTTTACTTTATTAATATAAACTAAATTTATATTCAAAACTTTTAATATCTAATTTTTTCAAAAGTTCATGCGAGTCTGTAATTATTTTTTTTCATATAATATTCTTAGTTTTAATTAATTTAATAAAAGAAAATGACTAACTTGCAGATTGCAGTATTACATGGCAGTTCTGCTGTTTTCGAACAGTTAACTCAGGTTTTGCCTACAGTTGAGGCTACAAGATTAGCAGCAGCAATGTTGGAGGCTCTGCCAAATGTCAGGGACTTACCTCCCCTATTGACCCAGGCAAAATTAACTGCCATTAAAAACTTGGTTACTAGTCAACTATTTTATGATGATGGTAAATTATCAGTCGATGTTACTTATTTGCTCTATTTTCTTTAGAATCACAACTAATGATGAATTATTATAATTAATTTTATAAATTTTAAAGTTACCTTTAATTTTAACGGCAATGGGAGCGCTAAATTTTTATTATGTGAAACTAAATTTTATTTAAAAGATTTTTTGAAAAAATTATTTGTAATAATTCAGGCATTATTTTCAATACTTTGCTAAAATATGTTGTAAAAATATAAATCAGAATTCAGATTAGAATTTTTTTTTCAGAATCCAGAAATATCTTGTTAACGGTATGTAGTAAACATATTAAAATGCATTTAGCCCATCGGGATGAGCTGAAGTTGTGCAGCGAAATTCTTAGTGATATAATAAGATATTTGTTTAAACAAAGACAACTTCAGGATCAAGGAAAAGTAAACAATTGTATACACCTGGATGTGGAAATTCTAAGCTTGAATATTCTTGATCATTTAGTTCATACATTGAACGTGATAATGGATTCTCATACTTCTATTTTAGTAAGTTATATTTATTTCAATAAATAATTAGAATTTGAAATTTTTAATTTAAATAATATTTTTTAAATTATTTTCAGTTTAATAAGGAATATTTGTACACATAAAAATACGATGATATTTGATTTCAGGGGTCTCTAGTCACCTGTTTAATGGGGCTGCTCCAGCTCATGGATGAATATCACTATAAAAGATTTTGGGAAGAATTTGCCGAAAGGGGAACCTTAAGAAATTTACTTTTGAAAGTCTTTGCAGTTTTTTATGATTTAACTAAGAAAAGCGTATTTCCTTCCGACTGGTTAATTATAAAAATGGTTGTAAATAATATTATCTTAAATTCACTAAAGGAATTCGCTCAACCATTGATTTTCAGATTTTTAAATTCAAGAGGACAATTTGATATTTCGGTAAGGTATCATTTTATTTTAGATACATGATACATATATCATTTATTTGGATACAGGGTCATTTTATTTTTTTGTTATTATACTTTTAAATGATGGATAATTTTTTAATATATTTATTATCAGAGAAGTTTTTTTTCTTGATTAGCTTTTTTATATTTGAGAATAATCTGATGATGTTACAAAACAAAATTTTCAAACTTGTATCAATATTCTTTATTTGCTTTTTCAAAATAATAAATTTTAATTTAATCTTCAGATCTGGTCGCGATATTTCAATTTAGCAGTATCTTACTTAACGCAGCCAAGTTTGCAGCTGGAGCGATTTAGCCAAGTTAAAAGAGAGATGATTGTTGAGAAATATGGAGACATGAGAGTGTTGATGGGGTTTCAGATATTATCCATGTGGTCAAATTTGGGTAAATTGTTTTTCTTTAATATCCAAAGTTTTTAGAAATTTTTTTTATTTTATGGGTAATTTTGATCCCTGTATTTTTAAATTGTAAAATATGCAATAATTTATTTTTAGGGGATAATAAAATTCACTTTATACAATCCATGGTAGCACCATTTTTGGAAGTGACACTGGTACCAGAGCCAGAGCTCAGAAAAGCAACTCTTCACATTTTTTACGACATGATTGAAGTGGAACAAGCTCAACATGGAAATTTCAAAAACGTTGAAAATGAATTAATCGATAAGTTGGACATTCTCATTTCATTGGAGAATAAAGGAGATGATGAATACCGGCAGCTTTTTAATACTATGTAAGTTTAATGTAAATGACAAAATAAAACTCACTTTTTATAAGGTTACATATTTAATTTTCATAAAATAAAGCTGAAATTAGCTTGATATTGTATCTTCTATGTGCAACTAAAATTAAATTTATGTGTTTGCAATAAAACAAGATTGGTTGAAGAGAAAAAACATAAAAACCAATCTCAAGTTCTGTTATTAGAAAAGTAATATTCGTTTGCATTTTTGTCAAATTGTATTGTTTTTTTACTAATTATTATACATATGAATTATTTTTGCAATGCTTTACTTTTAAGGGAACATTTGAGTGCTGTGTAAGTATTTAATTATTTTTTAAACAAAAATGTGATTAAATATATTTACATTAGCAAGGTAGATATTAGTAAAAATTACAATTTTCCGTTTTGCATTATAACTATTATTGTAATTGCTATCTTGTAATTTTATGATAAATGCTTTTTTTATTTAGACTACTTGACAAGGTTCAGGCTAAGGATCCACAGTGGAAAGACAGTGGAAAAGCCTTTATCACTAGCGTGACGCGGTTATTGGAAAGATTGTTAGATTACAGAAGCGTCATACATGGGGACGAAAACAGAGACAAAAGAATGCATTGCACAGTCAATTTATTGGTTTGTATTTCAATTAACCAGTACAATACTGTTCAGTTTATTTTGTTATTGTGTACTGGAAAAAATAGGCATAAAATTTTTGCTTTTAGAATTTCTACAAAAATGAAATTAATCGAAAGGAGATGTACCTGAGATACATTCACAGGCTTCATGATCTCCATGTATCGGCTGAAAATTACCTTGAAGCAGGATTTACTATGAAGTTATACGCGGATCAACTCACATGGAGTCAAAGAGTATTGCCGGTAAATTTTCGTTGAGTAATTAAAAAAAACAAAACGTCCAATTAAGATTCAACAATTATGTTATAATAAAAAACATTATTAAATTAAAGATATTTTAAACATGTTGATTCGTTCTTGTTATGGGTTTTTATCATTATGATTAATAGAGAGACCATGTAGGTCCAAAACCTTAATAAGTACAGAATAAAAGTTATGTGCATAAATTTCATTTTTAAAGTATAAAACTTATTATTTTTATAATTTTTAAAGAAAGTTATCTTCAGATGTCTAATGTTTGTTTTATTTTCACCAAGGAATGTTTTTACGTTTATGTTTGTTTTTTCACAAAAATTTAACTCCAATTTCATATTTTACAGGGGGATGATAATTATTCAGTGGAAGAAGAATGGCAGCGAAAAGTAAAGCTTTATGATCAAATAATTTCCTACTTTGATAGGGGAAAGGTAAATTTAATATTTTTCTGAATCTGAGTTCATAAATCACTAATTAATATTCTAATAATATTATTTATTAAATTTGTTTATTTTAGGCCTGGGAAAAAGGAATACCATTGTGTAAAGAACTCGCTAACTTATATGAAATGAAACTTTTCGATTATCAGAAGCTTTCATCCATTCTTCAAACTCAGGCAAAGTTTTTCGACAATATTTTGACCCAACTGAGACCTGAACCTGAGTATTTTAGAGTTGGATTTTATGGACTGAGTTTTCCCTTATTCGTTAGAGTAAGTGTATTACAATCATGTATAAGATAACCGACAATTTAGATTTCTAGAAATTATTTCTTCTCAAATAAAAATCTGATATGAAAAAAATTATTTAATTAAAGGATTTAATTTTATTTAATTAAATTTTTTCGAATGTTGTTTAATTTTCTTATAAAAATTACTTTTTATTTCGACAATTCTTTCTTTGCTTTCTCGAAATTTTATCGTGAGACAGAAAACTTAAACCTAAATTTGACAAAAAATGTTATACTACTTTGAATTTTGTTTTCTTTTTCTATTTTTAGAATAAGTTATTTGTTTATCGGGGATTAGAATATGAACGAATAGGAGCGTTCACTCAAAGACTTCAAACAGAGTTTCCAAATGCTCAAATATTGACAAAGAATACTCCACCTGATGACAGCATTGTCAATGGCGACGGGCAGTGTATCCTTTATTGTTTACAATAATACAAAATAAATATTATTTAAAATTTATATAATTAATTTATTCAATTTTATTATATGAAAAATTTTCATCAGTTTTTCTCATCGATGCTCATATTTATTAGATTTTATAAATTTTTCATTAATATAATTTTTGTTGATTTAATATTATTCATTAACGTCTCCTATAGATATTCAGATCTCCAATGTTAAACCGTTAAGTGAAGGAAATGTAATATTTCAAGGAATTGCAGAAGTACCTGAGAAAATTGCGAGTTACTACGAGATAAATGATGTGAGGCGATTTCAGTTAGATAGGCCGGTACATAAAGGTCCTGTCGATAAAGATAACGAGTTTAAAGTGAGCATTTATATCTTTTGTAACGGCTAGCATTTATTGATAATTTATATAATTATATTAGTTTAAATTATAAAATTTAATTGAAATTATATTTCCTCCAAAAACATTTTTTTATTTCTTATATTTTGTAATGTATTGGGTTTCAAATGGTCAAAAAATATGTTGTCCAAAGCGTAGATCATTAATATTGCTATAAAAAAATATTTTTAATAAAATCCAACATTTTAACTCTGTTAGTCATTATATTATCTACGAAGAGAGCAATCCTGAAATTTTTATTATTTCCAGAGTTTGTGGATCGAACGAACGTTTCTTGTTATTGCCCATTCACTCCCAGGCATATTGAGGTGGTTTGAGGTAATTGAAAAAAGCGTTGAATTGATTCCTCCTGTACAGTTTGCCTGCGAAACAATGGAAGCAATGAATAAGGAACTTAAACAGTTAACTGCGGTATATAAGGCTGAACCAAAGAGAAATATCAATCCATTTTCTATGAGACTTCAGGTAATTTATAAGTACGTATGCAGATATAAAAAAATAATTTTTACTAATGAAAATCCTAATTATTTTTTTAACAATTTTAAGGGAATCATTGATGCCAATGTTATGGGAGGAATTGCCAAATATCAGCAAGCCTTTTTTAATCAGGATTTTGCTCAAAATCACTCTGAATATCTTCCGTTTGTCAGTAAATTAAAATGTCTTCTAAACGAACAAGTAAGGAAATAATTTTTTTAAATCAATATAGTTATTAAATTAAAATATTGAGACTAAGTTCTATTAAATAAGAGAAAATGATAAAAAAGTCGTATATAAAATTCCAACATATTTGTGGCTAAAAAAACCAACGTTTTGGTGAAAAAAAACCAACGTTTAATTAATTATATTATTGTCTTTATCAACATAAATAGCATAGGTATTCAAATTTTTTAAAAATATATGCATAAAAATCTCATAATTTATATTTCTTTTTATTTTAATACATTCCAATAGATTGATCTCCTTGAAAATGCCCTTCTCTTACATGGACGACTGTGTTCAAGCGAAGTTCAACCTTTGCATAAGCGCCTTCAAGAAAGATTTTTACAACTAAAAGCAACTTTTAAAGATTTTGGAAGTAAAAGCATCGTTAAGTAAGTTTTTCCTCAGTTTAGAAAAAGATGAAAGTATAAAATAAAAATAAATCATAACAAATTTTAAAATCTTTTTTCATTTGATTATATCAAAAACCTGTGCATAAAACTTTAATACTGAAGTAAAATAGAAAACTATAAGCGCTATTCAGACAATAAAAATTTAGGTATATGAAATGGTTAATAATCTGATGCAATCGAGTGTTTAATAAAGCGATATTTGAATCAGAAACAAAAGCAAAATTTTTCCAATTTGTTTTAAACATTATCGCCGATACTTATATTATTGAAAATATGTTTAGTGATCTAAGCAAAAATTCAAAATGTAAGACAAAATTTTAGAAAAAGATACTAGTCGTTCATGGATATAACACAACTTTTATTTATGTAAAATTTTTTTTAGCACACCTTTACCGCCAGTACCCGTAGATGGGAAGAAATTTGGTCAGCATTACGATTTGTATTGCAATAGATATTCAAATTCGTTGGCAATGGAAAATTTATATGACGATGGTATTTACAGCAAACCTGCGGTAACTGTCGTTTTAATAAATATAACCAAACATTTTATTCTAAAAGTTGTAATGGAAGAACGTTGAATAATTGGCGATTTGAAATAAAAATAAATTTGATATTTTAGGAATGTTCCGGAAGCACAACTCCTCCAATACCGCATCGGAAGTCGTCATCAAGTGTCGGAGAATGCAGTATTCACGATAGGCCTCCTAAACCAACTCATCACAGGTCGCTGTCAAAACCTTTATCACCAAGAACAGCAAGGCATGTCATATCCGATGATGGATCTTCTGTGAATTTAAGAAATTCATGGTCTGAAGAACTGAGAAATGATGGAGAGGATGCACCACCGTTACCACCTCGTGGTTTAAGTATGTATTTCGGCAATCTTTTTTTATTACATTAAGGGTCGCTAATTTCCTTTTCAGGCAGTAATTTAACAATTTAAATATAAGGAATAATCTAAAATAAATTATGGGATACTAATGAATTCAGGCCAAATTATTCAGCTATAATATTGATGCTTCAGTCAGATTGAACATTTTATTGTTCGATTTTCTCTGCTGTGCAAAAGAGTTGGCGACCCATGCACAATGTGTTATTAAAAAAAATGATGTTTAAACTCTTTTAGAAGAAATTAAATTGAGTTTTAAATTATTTATGTATCTTAATAGCACCGGATAAGAGAAACACTTTCACACATGATGGCAGTCAGACACCAGTGATACCGCCAAAGCGACCATTGTCTCAGAAGGTGATTTATAAAGATAAACCATGAATTAATCTTTGGTTTACAAAAAAAGCTTCAAAAAAATTAGAATTTGTTTTTTTTAGAGTTCCAGTTCAATATTTTACGTGGATTCGGTGGAGGTTCCTCCGGGAGAGGATGGCGAAACGAACGAGAACCACGACATATCGTCCGAGGTGACACTTCGAAACGACATGGACAAAGAAGATCTCCGCGATTCGGGATGTTTTATCCATGATATTCGTACTGAAAATTCCTCTGCAATCATTTCGAGTTTCAACAATTTATCATATGAGGATTTTGATTTAAGAACTAAATTAAGCGTTCGAAATAATTTCAATATTCAGTTCAACGGAGACGGATCCGATGGAACATCCTGTGCCAACATCGAAGACAAGCTATTGAACACTGATGAAGTAAATTGTCCACCTCCAGCGCCAAATCCAAAGCCGAACGCTGTTGTCCCACCACCTATCCCCCCCAAAAGCCTATCCCTTAGCGAAAGGAGGGAGTCTGCCGAAAATCCGGCAACTCCGTCATCGATCGTGCAAAATGGTGGGAAAAACGAAAACTATTCCGTTCCACGACTACAAAACCAAAGACAGTAGCTTATTATTATTATAATTTTCTATTTTTTTTTAAAATTAGTTTTATGTAATTTATCATCTTCGTCTTGTACCCACAACTTAATATGTATTTTTTAATTTGTTTAATTATATATGACTTAATCGGTTTATAAATATATAATAATTTTGAGTTTTGTATAATTAGTAAAATTTAAAATTGAAAGGACAACGAAATTTATTTTTTTATAAACATTTCCAGATGAAGAGACCAAATAGTAATAAAAAATTATATATTTATTTGGATTATAAAAATATTCAAATTATAAATATTTAGTTGTAGGTTTAGAATGTTTATAATCATATGATAGGGTCGAAAACGTTTTCACACCTCTTAATTACGATATATTTCGATGTCTGTGTTAAAACACATCAAAGCTCCGTGTTCAAATCTCACAGTACTTTAAAATATTTTTAAAATAATATAATTTAGCTCCGTAAATGGTTTTTTTATTTTTCTGTAAGCATACGAGACAATAAAATTGTAAATAAGGCGATTTACTCAAATATTTGGTTATGTATTTCGGATAGCGTTATTCGTCTTTGTAATTCGTAGATAATTATATATAATAATATCATTGAAAAATAATACAAATTTTTTTTGGTATGAAAGTTCTGACTTATTAAAATCGGTATGACTTACATTGCGAATATTAATATTATAACAAATAAGGAATTAAACTATGAACTTTGCTTTCAATCAATATATATATATATATATTCAGAAAACTTGTAAATTATGCATCAAGATTTCTTTTTAAGACAAAACTTATTTTGATTTTATAAATTTGATACATGTTTTTGATTCATAAAATTTTATAAACATTTCATTATTTGATAATGTTCTGCATAATTCTTTTGTCCATTTTGTGAAGTAATGTTTTCCCGAAGAGTTTAATATTATATTGATGCCAGAATCAGTTCAAGAGGTTATCTAAAATATTCCAATAAAATTTTTGATTAGTACACATTTGTACTTCATTGCAATAAAATTTTAATTCGGAGTTTGGTAAGTAGTACTGATTGCTTTTTTTTGATTTTTTACACAAGAGATATCAAAAGGACTCATCTGTTTTTAATATCTGAGCTATTTTGCTAAATGGTAGTTTTCCTGCTATTAAATAAGGGAGAAACAGTAAAGGAAATATAATTTGACTTGTAAATACATTTATGATGTGGCGGACAATAGTGAGGTGTAATTTTATTTTAATTTATATTTTATTTCCGTGGCATTGAATTGCATTCCTAGAAAAATTTTATCGTTTTCAATTCACCTTGTGGGATTTATCGGATAATCGTACCTTTCCTACAATCAGTGAATTTAAAATAATTTAAATCCCCCATTTAATAATGCAAATGTCTTATTAGGCATCTAATTTTTGTGGGGTGAACTTTGTCAAGAACAGTTAAAAAGTTAGTCACATGATTAACCGCCATATTGATATTGCCATTAATGTCTTCTGTGATTGAAGGCAGTTAAAACTAATTTACGGCCCACGCATTCAGTTTGGGATTTTTTTTGAACGTTTATTCAAAACTTGAGCGGTATTTTTTGAGAATAAAAAAGTTACTCTTTAAATAGGAAGTAGAATGGGAAATATGTTCATAGAAATATTTTATTAATATCGTTAGCATTCAATAATTTAATTTGATCAGAACAGCAGTCATAAATATTCTACGTGGTTTCTAAATTAATCACGGATGATTGTGTCATGTCGATGGCCGCCATTTTGAAAATATTAAAGGTGTAACTGATAATTGTGTCTTCGCGTAGTCAATGACAATTTTGAAGCGAATGCAATTTCTTTGTCAAATTTATTTATCACTATTATAATTATCATTACGTGATACATTGTGACGGTTGTTACGTTTAAATAAAATCTGAAAATCCAGATAGCTATCGCATTTTTTTTTAAGTGGTCAGAGTAGCAGGTTTTTTTCTCTTGTTTTTGAGGAAAAAAGTTCCCACATTTTATTCTCGTTTCATTTTAATTGTCAAATATTATTGTAGTAACGGATCGTCGAAATGATGGAAAATACAGGAGGTTATTCAACTGGAGGATCTGTCAACCCTGGTGCAAGTAATAAAAAATTGCAACAGACCCAAGCCCAAGTCGATGAGGTAAGGGCAATAGCAAAAACTTCTCGTTTTCATCTTCATCCAAAAATTACTGGGCAGATCAGTAAAATAATATTTTACAACTCAGTATATATATTCGGTTAGATTGTAAATTCTTATAAAATGAGTTTTAAAATTTTCATAAGTTCAAACATTCAATTTATTCAATTTTATTTAATTTTTTTAGAAGGCAATAAAACCTTACAAATCATTTCCAAATGAGTAAAATTTAACATTTGGAATGAAATGTCAAGTCAAGTAAAAAAAATGGTTAAACTTGTTTGCTCCTGTTATTCTGTTATTTCCTTATTGTATCATTGCTTAATTATCAGGAAAATAATGATTGTTACATTTCCATAATTGTTTCATAATATTGTTGCCTACATCATAATGTAAGATATTTCATTTTATGAAGTTGTAGTATAAATGTAATGCTGATTGCAAAAATAATAAGAAGGGATAAGTTGATTGTAGAAAAAAATATGCTAAAAAAAGTTTAATGATATATAATTAAATATAATATACATAATTTTAGCTTTTGCAGTTCATGAAAAAAGAAATTATAAATTGCTTTCTCTTAAATTAAAAAGATTTAAATTTTTTTGCTTTTTGACTATTATTTCCTGTTGGATTTTTTGTTTAAAAATCACTCATTAAATGAGTGCAATTTTTTTTATTGAATGACATTTTTTTTTTTATTATAAAGAGTCAGTTGCTTGATTAATGGTTAAAAATATTTAAAATTTCAAATAGTTAACTTGATTTATGTAACTTTTTCATAAAAAAAAGAAACTTAAAAAATTGAATACATTTTTATTAATTTGACGCTAATAATGGATAATATTTTAAATATAAGTGGCACATTTTGGATAAGGCTGAATTGCAGAAATGTATTCTCCTTTAAAAATTATAAATTTTAAAATTACGGATCGAAAAAGAACATGAATTTAAAAAAATTGACAATGCACGTCTATATTTTACAATCTGGTTTTTTTTTATTAGTCCTTGAAATCCCGTTAAAGTTGTGTTTGTGTGGTAAGTTAAAAAATAGAGAATTATAAAAATTTGATAAAATTGAGTTAAATTAAAAAGTAAAGATCATTGTTTTTATATTTTGTTTAATTTAGAGAATATACATATGTATAATATATTTAGCTGCTGTTATGGATAATATTAAAAATTTATAATAAAATAAGTTCACAAATGAATAGAGCATAAGATGGAATAATTTCCATGCTCAAGAGTCGAGATTTTGATCTGCAAAATTCAATACATCTATAAATATAATTATTCTCAAATTTAATATTTTTTCAGTGTATTATAATGTAGTTAAGAAGAACGTTAAAAAAAAAAAAAAAAAAAAAAAAAAAAAAAAAAAAAAAAAAAAAAAA